>JAINVK010000401.1:0-19167 GCA_030068075.1 Paguma larvata | reverse complement strand
ACACCACACATGCACACGCAACCCACCACACAGAACACATTAGTGACATACCACACACACATATGCCACACCAAGCCCATCACAACACACCACAGCACACAGGTTTCTGGACGCCTTTCCTTCATGACCTTCTGTGCTATTTCCTTGCCGTGAGCGCCTCTCCACCCCTCGCTAATGCCCTCTCTGCCTTTGAAGCACCTTCTGTGTCCAGTCCCTAGACGACCTCCCTAACACCCCCACCAGATCCGAGCTGGGCCCCATCTCTCCTTCCCAAACTGGCCGGACTGGTCCTCCAGATTCAGGCCGAGTGGAGGCGACCAATGCCTTCTGGACCCACTTGGTGGGCTGGTTCCCCTCTCAGACAAGCCGTTCCTGACGTTTGTGTTCCATCATCCCTAAGGGTTCAGTCTCTGTTTTGGTGAGATGTGTTGGTGCCGCGCTGCTCCTATAAGACCAACGTCACCTCTACGTCCCCCACCACGAGCATGGCCAACTCGAGGAGCTCTGCGCGGAGCTGCCGCACTGGCCCGGGTGGCCATGGGACACCGCAGTCCCTGCCGCCTGCCGGGCCGTCGGTATGATGGAACCGCCACGCCACACAACGCAAGCCCTTCAACAGCGCCCTGGGAGCACCTCTCTGTTCCTATCACAGCCTGGCAAACTGACTCCGAATCCGACACCGGTCCAGACAGTGCCCCGATCTCTGTTTTTGTTCTGTGTCCTGCTTGGATGCACAGAGGTTAGCTTCTCAGTTCTCCGGTCACAGGATAAGAAGGAGACACGTACCCCGGAGAGAAAACCGCTCACTACCTTCCTGGTCACAATCCAGGCAGGATAGAAAGTCGCAGGCTTGGGCCTAACTGAGGAGCAACAAAACGTTACTATGGCAGCAATGGAGTCCAACCTGCCTCATAAAGCAGGGGCCGCCCCCCGCCCTACCGGGGGCCCCCAGCCCAACTGGCAGGAGGGTGGGCAAAGAGCCTATGGGTGCTGCAGGCCACCTACGTGGCCCTCACTTTGACCACAACTCCCAAGGTGGCCTTTCAGTGAACCCGCAGTGGTCCTGGCCCTCAACTTCCTGCTTCACGCAGGATGTCATCCCAAAGTTCCCCGTGATGATGCACCCACTGGAGCCCAGGCTGGCAAGCTCCCCAGGTTCAGGTCAGACAACCACCGCCAATGACCTGCCCCCTCAATCGGAGGTCCAACCAAGGCCCGAGGTGGAGGAAGATTGGGTGTGAGGGTCATGTGGCCCTGTGGGGCTCTCCCGCTCAGGGTCTCAACTATCAAGTGCAGGACTTTCCAAGGCCCCTTTGGCCATCTCACATCGTTTCCCCTCCTGAGTTGGGGCAGTGAGGGATCTGCTGCCCCAAAACCACGTTCCCAGGGCACGTGTGGGTGGCCCCACGAGACACTGTGCGGACACCCATCCAGACACGCCTCACACACCAAATGCACACGCAACCCACCACACAGAACACATTTGTGACATACCACACACATACACCACACAGGCCCAACACACCCACACCACACACACACTCCACAAACACACACCACAGGCCACAGTATTTCCGGACCCTTTCTCTTCATAACCTTTCTGTGCTATTTCGTTGGCCTGCCACTCTCCACGCACCGCTAATGGCCCTCTGTTGCCTTTCAAGACCCTGCTGGTGTCAGTCTCTAGACGACCACCCTAACACCCCCACCAGTTCCGAGATCGGCCCGCATCTGCTCCTTCCCAAACTGCCGGGACTGGTCCTCCAGACTCAGGCCGAGGGATGGGAGACCACTCCCTTCTGGGCCCACTTGGTGGGGCCTGGGTCCCATCTCAGACCAAGCTCGGTTAATGACGTTCGTGTTCCGTCATCCCTAAGGGTTCAGTCCCTGTTTTGGTGAGATGTGTTTGTCCCGCGCTGTTCCCAGAAGAACAACGTCACCTCCACGTCCCCACAGCGAGCATGGCCAACACGAGGGAGCTGTGCGCGGAGGCTGCCGCACTGGCCCGGTGTGGCTGTGGACGAAGCCAACCCTGCCACCTGCCGGGGCTGTCGGAATGATGGACGCCGACACGCCACACCACGCCAAGCTCCCTGGAACAGGGCGCCCTGGCGCACCTGCTTGTTCCTATCACAGACTGGCAAACGTGACTTTCTGAACCCCGACACCGGTCCTGACAGCGCCCCGAATCTCTGTTTTTCTCTGTGTCCTGCTTGGGATGCGCAGAGGTTACGCTTCCGATTTCTCCGGTCACAAGAGGAGCAGGAGACACCTACCTCCACGGGAGACAGACACCGCTCAACAACCTTCCTGGTCACAATCCAGGCAGGATAGAATGCCGCAGGCTCGGGCCTAACTGAGGAGCAACAAAACCCGTTTCTATGGCAGCAATGTAGTTCAGCGTGCCTCAAAAAGCCGGGGCCGCCCCCGTCCACCCGGAGGCCCCCACAGCCAATGGTGGGCAGGGTGGGCAAAGAGCCTATGGGAGCTGCAGGCCACTTACGTGGCCATCAGCTTTGACCGCAACACCTCGCAAGGTGGCCTTTCATTGAACCCGCGGTGGTGTTAGGGCAACTCGGGATTCCAAAAGACTAGTACCTAATCAATTAGGATCCACCCCTCAATAGACCAGCCCGGACCAAGGACTTTGTTACTCGATGGATCGTCAATCAAGACTAATGCAACTTGCTCAACCTCAGGTTACGGCACATTCGACCCCCCTGATATTGGTAACTCTGTTAGCCCTGCTTGTCACTGCCGGTGTTTGTCAAGAATACTTACACCCCCGAAACATTCTAACAGTCTCCCTAGTTCACTACCCTCGTCTTGTCCCTTACAGACCCCTCGTCATCCTACTTCTGTTACTAATCCTCAGGCCCTGTATCATCAACAGGCTGGTCCAGTTTGTCAGGGATCACGTGGAGGCCATCTAATTGATTGTCCTCCGTGCTCAATGCAGATCCCTGGTAATAGAAGTCGGCAAGATAGAAAAGCCGCTGGGAACCATGATTGGGTCATAAGTCACAAGACAAGGGGGGAATGTAGGGCAACTCGGGATTCCAAAAGACTCGGACCCAATCAATTAGGATCCACCCCTCAATAGACCCAGCCCGGAACAATTAATCAGATTCCACTTCTCACCAGGCCAGCTGGGACCAATCCTTAGAGCACCCGGATCCACCCAAATAGAGACACCTGTTTCCTGCCTTGAAAGCTAGAGACACCTGTTTCCCGCCTTGGAAGGGAACAGGACCCTGACCTCAGCCAATCGGCTAGGGCCACGACCATCACCCTCCGTTCCACTACTCCTTAAAACTCTTGCACCTGAGGGAATCTCTCTCTCTCTCTCTCTCGTCGACCCACTGCTGCGTCGGTGCGGTAGGAGATTGAGCTCGAGCTAGCTCGATTAAATGCTCTTGTTCTTGCATCGGACTCGGCTCCCTGATGGTCTTTGGGGTCCCCGAATTCTGGGCATAACATATGGGGGTCGTCCGGGATACCCCAAAACCCCCGAGGGACTCCCGACCCGAAGAGCCTGACTGACCATGGTCAATGTCTGTCTGTCGTCTGTCTCTTCTGTGTGAGCTCATTTTCTGAAGGACCGGCAAAGGACCTAGGCGGACGCGCTGGAGGGTCGCTGGTGGGGAGTGTAGGGAGACGTCCCTCACCCCGTCTGGAGGTTTCCGCCAAGAGCCTGAAGGGGCTGCTTGCGAGGGAAGCCGTCGGGAGGTTTCCGCCAAGGGCCTGAAGGGGCTGCTTGCGAGGGAAGCCTCGGGAGGTTTCCGCCAAGGGCCTGAAGGGGCTGCTTGCAGGGAAACCGTCGGGATTGTTTCTAGGGGCCCTCTGTTTGTCTGTTTTTGTGTGTGTCATTTTGTGGAGCATTGTGTGGCGGCTCAAGCTAATCCAAAGTTTTTAGAAAAACTGGCAGGGCTTATTGATTTATTAGATTCTGTTCTCTTTACCCATCAGCCCATATGGGATGACTGCCAGCAGCTTTTGCAGGTCCTGTTCACGATTAAGGAGAGGAAAAGAATCCTCAATGAGGCCTAAAAACTAGTTCCAGGTGCAGACGGGAATCCCACCACCAACTAGGCACAGATAGATAACTCATTCCCCTTAACTCGGCCCGAGTGGGATTTTAATACGGCAGACAGTAAGGAGAGGCTCCGGGTCTACCGCCAGACTCTAATGGGGGGTCTCCGAATGGCTACTAGAAAGCCAACCAATGGCCAAGGTGGGGAACATACAACAAAGAAAGGATGAGTCCCTGACAGCCTTTTTGGAATGAATCATGGAGGTGTTCTGTGCCTGTACCCCTATGGATCCAGAGGCTCTGGAAAGCAAGGCAGTTGCTATCATGGCCTTTGTAAATCAATCGGCCGCAGACATCAGAAGGAAATGACAGAAAATATACAGACTGGGAGAAAAAAAAGTCTGTAGGATTTGCTGGTAAGAGCCGAAAAGTATACAAACTGGGAGCCTCCTGAGGATAGGCAGGCTCACACCATGGAGGCTGCCAGCAGCAAACAGACACGAGACCTGGTCAGAATACTACTAGCTACCATTGCCGACTCATCCTGAGGAAGGAGACGTCGTCTCTGGCAACTGGCTGATGACTCAAAAGGAGGTAAAGAACCACCAGAGGTGGGGGGGAAGCAGATGCTGCAAGAAAATCAGTGTGCATGCTGCAAGGAGATAGGGCATTGGGCCCAAGAATGTCCGAGGGGGGTCGTCTGGGAAGAAAGGCAAGGCTAATCGAGTAAAAATCTTAGAGCTAGGTGACTAAGTGGACTTAGGGGGAGTCGGGGTTCGACCCTCTCCCCGAGCCCAGGGTAACTCTTAAAGTGGAGGGGACCCCTGGTTGACTTCCTTGTCGACATCGGAGCACAGTATTCAGTCCTCCACATCCCACGAGGAAAGTTAGCCAGCGAAAAGTCCTGGAGACTCTCAGACAAGGAGGGCCTCAGATCACCGATGGCAAGGGCCACCCCATCCAGGTCCGAATCATTAAACTGGGGGATGGACTTTAAGACCACGGAAAAGTCTTTTTCTCCACCCTGTGTGCTTCAGGCTGCCTTCTAGCTGCTTTAATCTGCCTTCAAGCCTCTAGGCTCTGTGCCCCATTCTGTCCTCCCTTCCTCCTCTTCCCGTTTTCTGCAACCAGCCTAGGGTGGAGCCCTAGGTCTCTGCCTCTTCAATGCCTCAGGTAGCATTCTGCTCCCCACCCCTACATTGTTGTAAGGAAACACACAAACAAACAAACGCCTTATTCAATGTCCTCACTGTTTCCACAAGAGAAAATTATGAATTGGATTTCAAAAGTACACTGTATAAAGTTAAAGTTCTGCTTTCTCGTCCTTTTAAAACAAAGTTTTCTTGGACTGTTCAGCTCCTGATAAGATCATGTAAACAAAGATTTTTTTCTCTTTCTAAGGGAAAACCAAAGTTTTGGGTTTCATCTTTATTGGGTCTTTGATTTCTCGGTGAAAACTTCTCAATGTTAAAGGAGCTAGGTTTTACTAGCAGCCATATGATTCTATACATGGGGCCGTTGGGATCTTTTACTACCACCTCGGTCAAATAAATAGGAGTTTTATGGATCTGTCTCTAAAGTTATCAGTATTAAATGTGAAACTTTGTTCTACTGAGGTTTACTAAAGGTCAAGCAAGCTCATGTTATCTTTGTTCCAATTGTTAGCAAAAGGAAGCCTGAAAGTGATGGTTAACTTTGTCTGCCTTGTGGTTTTGCGTGGGTAAAGTTGGGATAGCTTTCAGGGTTCTTGGTAACCTAAGTGTTGAAAGTTTGGCTTGCGTGAGAACTTGAGACTAAGTCATTGACCATATAATGATAAAAAGCTGAAACACTAATTACTGGATGTAGATTTGTGCTTTGGACCTGTTGCCAAAACTCTAAGGATATTGGGAACTGTTGAAAAACATAACGTTATGCTTAATGGATTCATAAGGTTGCTATCTAACAAATTGTGATATAACAGAATTCACAATTGGTTACTACTTAGTTTTCACTGAAGACTAATGTTTCTAGCAGTTAAAGTTCTGGGGAGTGTAAGACTGAGGGAAATAAGGAAAACAACTCTGTATGTAAGAAAGTAGGAGATGTGAAAGTAGGATATAAGAAATAGAAATATGCTTTTGCTGAAGGTAAAAAGTAATATTGTTCTAAATCAGACTGGTTATTTGGAAAGAAATGGCCTTGGACAGAATCTAAATGCCAAAGACAAGTTGTAGAAGGTTCGTGAAGGAACAATCTTTCAAAAGGGGTATTTTATGTGTGGTCAGGACGGACTATGGTTAAAGACATAGATTATAAAACTACACAGATTAGGATTAAAATTTCTCCTCCTTTGATCCAGAGGCCTGGGAAAATGTTGGCAATATTCTTGATAGCCTCCCTTTTCCTGTGGCTGTTCCATATATTTTATCCCTGTTTTCCCTAGATCGCGAAGATTGTCCTGGATTTGCCTTTGGCCTGCCTTCTGAGAACGTTTAAGCAGTCTTCTCAGAGGTGTCAATGGAAAATTTTGCCTTAGGGCATGAAAAATAGACCCCACCCTATGGCAAGGCGGTTTGTGGATCAAGCCTTAAGACCAGTTTGGTTTTGCAGGCCTTTAATGAGGCTTAATATGAGGCACCTTTAAATGGTTACATCTGCTCCTTTATACCTTGAAAGATAGTTCCATCTTATTCGGCACAGCTGGCTACTTTCCTAACAAAGGGGGCAAACCTAGTAATTGCCTATAGCAAAGGTCAATTAGAACCCTAGAGGCCTGAGGCTAATGATCTTTGGCAGATGGATGTTACTCATGTTCTATCTTTTGGTAAACTCTCCTACGTGCATGTGTGTGTGGATCTTTTCTCATGTTATTGCCTTGGCACATACAGGAGAGGCCTTTAAGGATGTGATTCAGCACCTTTGTCTATGCTTTTTCTACTTGGGAATTTCCAGGGCAATCAAAACGGACAATGACCCCTGCTTATACACCAGGCCGCCTTCAAAAGATATAATAGGATGCAGTGTTAACATGGGGGCGAGTGTATACTTGTGTATTTCCACAGGACATGGACTCCCTTCTGTGGATTTCTGATACATTGGTACGGCCCTATGTCCAGCCTCCCCAAGCCACTGCCATCTCCTCCAGTTCCTTAAAGCATGACCCAAAGGGAGATGTAGAGACGCTACTTTGGAACATCACTCCGACGCCTCCACGGCCCTCTACCTACGAGAGATGGAGGATAATACTCTCCAGGACCCTGAGTATGCTCTCTGTATAACAATCGGCCTTAAAAATGTGGAAGCAGTACTCACTCCAACCAGGGCGCTGCTATTCCTACTTGGGGACAAAATGGAGAATCTGACAGATAAGGCGACTGCTCTTGTGGAGAGTCAAGGGATTTCCTTGACCCTTGCTACGTTTTCTCTGTTTTAGTTTGTGTCCAGGCCTCATGTTCCTTTGTACTTTAGTCTTACGTATTTTATTCCGATTGTGTTTTATCTAATTGTATGAGTACAAGTTATCTAGGAGATCAGTGATGCTCTCATGTGACCTAAAACTAGGTTTTTTACTCCTTTGCATTTTTAGTAAGACTAAACATTCCTGAGAAAGAGTATGATACCCGGGGTCTGGAT
The DNA here is from genome assembly GCA_030068075.1 of Paguma larvata. Lineage (NCBI taxonomy): Eukaryota > Metazoa > Chordata > Mammalia > Carnivora > Viverridae > Paguma > Paguma larvata. The sequence continues at coordinate 11,519 of JAINVK010000401.1, read as the reverse complement.
AATAATCTTTCTAACTTTGTTCCCTTTTTCCTTCCATGATGATCAATATTGGAGTTTCCATTCTAATATGTTATCTTTAGAATTTTAAGCGGCAGCATAACATCTATTTCAACAGAAAAAGGAGAAGATGTTAGAAGACCAGAGATACTGGCCCTGGTAATTCTACCTAAGGAAAAGACTCAGGCCCCTAAGGCAGTGCCCTAGACTAGGACCCTCATCGGTGGATGGGGGTGCCTGGAAGCAAATGCCACGTTGTAATACAAGAACATAATGGCTGGTCTGCCTCTGAAGGAGGGCCGGTTAGCCAATGACGGGTAAGACTCCTCACAGTGGGGGCGACCTAAGACAGGCAACTGGTCAGGAAAGAGTCACCAGGACACCTGGCTATAGGGTCGATGGGCCTCTATGTTGATTTGAGATTTATCCTAATCTGAAAAAGACGGGCCATAGAAAAATAGAGTGGCTCCAGAGCGTCTTCCCCTATTAAACCAGCATATGCTGCCATACTTGAGAATCATGGAAATAAAATCTCTAAAGAAGTTTATAATGTATTTTGATCTATTTAGACTGATGCCAGACCCTCAGGAATGTGATCATTGCTGTGGGTTTCGAGTCAGGACTGTGGTAAGAAATTGAGGCTCGATAACTTCTTGTTAGCTTCACTATGATGATTGGAGCCAATTAACTCTGGCTAGCCTACCTCAGGATAGAGACTTGAAGGAATATTCCCAAGCAGCTGCCAAAACTCCTTTCGTTTCGGGGAACTTACCTGTTGTCTCTGGCCAACCCCGACACTCCTTAGTACAGCCAGGAGCCTGAGTCTACATCAAAAGTTCCTGCCGAGAGACCCTTGTGCCATGCTGAAAGGGAGCCTACATCGTGGTGCTGACAACGCTCACTGCTTTCAAAGTAGACGGTGTGGCAACCTGGGTCATCACACTCACCTCTCCACTGTCTGAAAGGACTTTGTTACGCGATGGATCGTCAATCAAGACTAATGCAACTTGCTCAAGCTCAGGTTACGGCACATTCGACTCCCCTGATGTTGGTAACTCTGTTAGCCCTGCTTGTCACTGCCGGTGTCTGTCAAGAATACTTACATCCCCCGAAACCATTCTAACCGTCTCCCTAGTTCACTACCCTCGTCTTGTCCCTTACAGACCCCTCGTCATCCTACTTCTGTTACTACAACCACCACACAGAACACATTTGTGACATACCACACACACATATACCACACACGCCCAACACACCCACACCACAGGCACACAGGGTGTCTGGACTCCTTTCTCCTTCATGACCTTTCTGTGCTATTTCCTTGCCCTGAGCCACTCTCCACGACACCCTAATGGCCCTCTCTTGCCTTTCAAGCCCCTGCTGGTGTCAGTCCCTAGACGACCTCCCTAACACCCCCACCAGATCTGATCTGGGCCCGCCTCTTCTCCTTCCCAAACTGCCGTGACAGGTCCTCCAGACTCTGGCTGAGGAAAGGGAACACCATGGTCTCCCTCCTGGGCCCACTTGGTGGGGCCTGGGTCTCCTCTCAGCCCATGCTCGGTTCCTGTCGTTCGTGTTCCCTCATCCCTAAGGGTTCAGACCCTGTTTTGGTGAGATGTGCTTTTGCCGCGCTGCTCCCACAGGGCCACCGTCACCTCCACGTCCCCACCAAGAGCATGTCCGACTCGAGGGAGCTCTGCGCGGAGGCTGGGGCACTGGCCCGGTGTGGTTGTGGACACCGCCGACCCTGTCGCCTGCCGGGGCAGTCGGAAGGATGAATGCCAACACGTCACACCACGAGAAGCTCCCTGGAACAGGGTGCCCTGGGCACACCTGCGTGACCCTAACACAGCCTGGCACACGTAACTTTCTGAACCCCGACACTAGTCCTCATAGCACCCCGAATCACTGTTTTGTTCTGTGTCCTCTTTGGGATGCGCGGAGGTTACGCTTCTGAGTTCTCTGGTCACAGGAGAAGTAGGAGACAACTACCACCACGGGAGACAAGAACCGCTCCACTACCTTCCTGGTCACACTACAGGCAGGATAGAATGCCACAGACTTGGGCCTAACTGAGGAGCAACAAAACCGTTGCTATGGCTACCATGGATTCAGCGTGCCTCATAAAGCCGGGGTCGCCCCCCGCCCCACCGGGAGCCCCCGCAGCCAACTGGCAGGCAGGGTGGGCAAAGAGCCTAAGGGTGCTGCAGGGCACCTACTTGGCCCTCAGCTTTGACCACAATACCTCCCAAGGAGGACTTTCAGTGAACCCGCGGTGGGTCCTGGCCCTCAACTTCCTGCTTCATGCAGGAGGTCGATCCCAAATTTCCCCGTGATGATGTACCCACTGGGAGCCCAGCCTGGCACACTCCATCCAGGTCAGGTTGGACACCACCGCCCTAACCCTCCCCCCTCCCTCGGAGGGTCCCACCAAGGCCGAGGTGGAGGAAGACTCTGGGGTGAGTTGCATGTGGCCCTGAGAGGCCTCTCCCCCCTCAGGATCTCAACTTTGAAATGCAGGAGCTTTCCAAGCCCCCATTTTGGCCATAACACATTCTGTTCCCCTCTGAGTCGTGGGGCAGTGAGGGATGTGCTGCCCTCGAATCCATTTTGCCCAGGGCACGTGAGGGGGCCGGGGGCCGGCATGAGACACCTGTGCGGACACATCCATCCAGACGCTCACACACCACACATGCACACGCAACCCACCGGCCCGAACAAATTTGTGACACACCACACACACATACTCCACAAACGCCCAACACAACCACACCACAGCACACAGTGTTTCTGGACTCCTTTCTCCTTCATATCCTTTCTGTGCTATTTCCTTACCCTGCGCCGCCTCTCCAGTCCCCGCTAATGGCCCTTTGTTTCCTTTCAAGCCCCTGCTAGTGTCACTCCCTAGACGACCTCCCTAACACCCCCTCCAGATCCGAGCTCGGCCCGCGTCTACTCCTTCTCAAACTGCCGGTACTGGTCCTCCAGACTCAGGCCGAGGGAAGGAAGCCCTATGATCTCCCTCCTGGGTCCATTGGTGGGGCCTGGGTCCCCCTCTCAGCCCAAGCTCGGTTCCTGACGTTCGTGTTCCGTCATCCCTAATGCTTCAGTCTCTGTTTTGGTGAGATGTGTTGGTCCCGTGCTGCTCCCACAAGGCCACCGTCACCTCCACGTCCCGACCACGAGCTTGGCCGACTCGAGGGAGCTCTGCGCTGAGGATGCAGCACTGGCTCGGTGTGGCTGTTGATACCCAGACCCTGCCGCCTGCCGGGGCCGTCGGAAGGATGGACGTCGCCACATGACACGAAGGCAAGCTCCGAGGAACAGAGCGTCCTGGGCGGACCTGATTGTTCCTATCACAGCCTGGCAAACGTGACTTTCTGAACCCCGACACTGGTCCTGACAGCGCCCCGAATCACTGTTTTGTTCTGTGTCCTGCTTGGGATGCGCAGAGGTTACGCTTCCGATTTCTCCGGTCACAGGAGGAGCAGGAGACACCTACCTACAGGGGAGACAAAAACTCTCCACTACCTTCCTGGTCACACTCAAGGCAGGAGAGAAAGCCGCAGGCTCGGGCTAACTGAGGACCAACAAAACCAGTTCTATGGCAGCAATGGAGTCCAGCGCACCTCATAAAGCTGGGTCCGCACCCCTCCACCCAGGGGGCCCCCGCAGCCAACTGGCGGGCAGGGTAGACAAAGAGCCTAGAGGTGCTGCAGGCAACCTACGTGGCCCTCAGCTTTGACCGCAACACCTCCCAAGGTGGCCTTTCATTGAACCCGCGGTGGGTCCTGGCCCTCAACTTCCTGTTTCAGTCAGGATGTCGATCCCAAAGTTCCCCGTGATGATACACCCCCTGGGAGTCCGGGCTGGCACGCTCCTTCCAGGTCAGGTCGGACACAACGACCTAGCCTGCTCCCTCCCTCAGAGGTCCCACAAATGCCGAGGTGGAGGAAGAAGCGGGGATGAGGGGCATGTTGCCCTGAGTGGACTGTCATGGCTCAGGTCTCAACTATCAAGTGCAAGAGCTTTCCAAGGACCCCGTTGTCCATCACACATCCTTTTCCCCTCCTGTGTCGGGGGGCAGTAGGGGATCGGCTGCCCCCGAAACCACGTTCCCAGGTCATGTGTGTGTGGCCAGCACGAGACACCTCTGCGGACACGTCCATCCAGACGCTCACACACCACACGTGCACACGCAACCCACCACACAGAACACATTTGTGAAGTACCACACACACATACACCACACATGCCCAACACACCCACACCACAGGCACACACACCACAAGCACACACACCACAGGCACACAGGTTTTCCGAATCCTTTCTCCTTCATAACTTTCTGTGCTATTTCGTTGGCCTGAGCCGCCTTTCCACCGACCGCTAATGGCCCTCTCTCCCCTTCAAGACCCTGCTGGTGTCAATCTCTAGAAGACCTCCCTAACACCCCCACCAGATCCGAGCTGGGCCCACGTCTACTCCTTCCCAAACTGCCGGGACTGGTCCTCAAGACTCAGGCAGAGGGAAGAGAGCCACATGTTCTCCTTCCTGGGCCCACTTAGTGGGGCCTGGGTCCCATCTCAGCTCAAGCTCGGTTCCTGACGATCGTGTTCCGTCATTCCTAAGGGTTCAGTCCCTATTTTGGTGAGATGTGTTGGTGCTGCGCTGCTCCCACAAGGCCAACGTCACCTCCACGTCCCCACCACGAGCATGGCCGACTCGAGGGAGCTCTACGCGGAGATTCCCGCACTGGCCCGGTGTGGCTGTGGACACCGCCGACCCTGCCGCCTGCCAGGTCCGTCGGAAGGGTGGACGTAGCCACGCCACACCACGCCAAGCTCCCTGGAACAGGGCTACCTGGGAGCAATTCCTTGTTCCTATCACAGCCTGGCACCGTGAACTTCTAAACCCCGACACCGGTCCTAACAGTGCCCCGAAACACTGTTTTGTTCTGTGTCCTGCTTGGGATGCGCAGAGTTTATGTTTCCGAGCTCTCCAGTTACAGGTGAAGCAGGAGACACCTACCTCGACGGGAAACAGATACCGCTCCACTACCTTCCTGGTCACACTCCAGGCAGGATTGAATGCCTCAGGCGTGGGCCTAACTTCGGAGCAACAAAACCCATTGCTATGGCAACAGTGGAGTCCAGCCTGCCTCATAAAGCGGGTCCGCACCACCTCCAACGGGGGGCCGCCACAGCCAACTGGCGGGCAAGGTGGGCAAAGAGCCTAGGGGTGCTGCAGGTACCCTACGTGGCCCTCAGCTTTACTGAAACACCTCCCAAGGTGGCCTTTCAATGCAACCCGCGGTGTGTCCTGGCCCTCAACTTCCTGCTTATGTAGGATGTCGATCCCAAAGTTCCCCGTGATGATACACCCCCTTGGGAGCCCAGGCTGACACACTCCATGCAGGTCAGGTCAGACACCACCGCCCTAGCCTGCCCCCTCCCCTCGAGGTCCAACCAAGGCCGAGGTGGAGGCACAGGCGGGGGTGAGGGTTATGTGGCCCTGAGAGGACTCTCCCGGCTCAGGGTCTCAACTATCAAGTGCAGGAGATTTCCAAGGTCCCTATTTGGCCATCCCACATCCTGATCCCCTTCTGAGTCGGGGGGCAGTGAGGGATCTGCTGCCTCCGAAACCACGTTCCCAGGGCAAGTGTGGGTGGCCCGCATGAGACACCTGTGCGGACACGTCCATCCACACGCTCACACACCCACACATGCAAACGCAACCCACCACACAGAACAAATTTGTGACATACCACACACACATACACCACAAACGCGCAACACACCCACACTACAGGCTCACACGCCAGAAGCACACACACCACAGGCACACACAGTTTCTGGACTCCTTTCTCCTTCATGACCTTTCTGTGCTATTTCCTTGCCTGAGCCGCCTCTCCACCCACCGTTAATGGCCCTCTCTTCTTTCAAGACCTTGCTGGTGACAGTCTCTAGACGAACTCCCTAACACCCCCACAAGATCCGTGCTGGGCCCGCGTCTACTCCTTCCAAACTGCCGGACTGGTCCTCCAGACTCTGGCCGAGGGAAGGGAGCCCCATGGACTCCCTCCTGGGCCCAATTGTTGGGGCCTGGGTCCCCTCTCAGCCCAAGCTCGGTTCCTGACGTTCGTGTTCCGTCATTCCTAAGGATTCAGTCCCTGTTTTGGTGAGATATGTTGGTCCCCCGCTGCTCCCACAAGGCCACCGTCACCTCCACGTCCCCACCACAAGCATGGCCGAATCGAGGGAGCTCTGGGCAGAGTTTGCCGCACTGGACCGAGGTCGTTGTGGTCACCGCAGACCCTGCCACCTGCGGGGGTCGTCGGAATGATGGAAGCCACCACGCCACACCACGCCGAACTCCCTGGAATAGGGCGTCCTGGACGCATCTCCCTGTTCCTATCACAGCCTGGGAAACGTGACCTTCTGAACCCGAAACCGGACCTCGCAGTGCCCCGAATCTCTGTTTTGTTCTGCGTCTGGCTTAGGATGCGCAGAGGATCCGCTTCTGAGTTCTCTGGTCACAGGAGAAGAAGGAGACACCTACCACCACGGGAGACAGAAACCGATCCACTACCTTCCCTGGTTACACTCCAGGCAGGATAGAAAGCCGCAAGCTTGGTCCTAACTGAGGAGCAACAAACGTTCGCTATGGCAGCAATGGAATCCAGCGTGCCTCATAAAGCCTGAGTCGCCTCCCGCCCCACCCGTCGTCCCCCGCAGCCAACTGGCAGGCAGGGTGGGCAAAGCGCCTAAAGGTGCAGCAGGCACTTACGTGGCCTCTCAGCTTTGACCGAAACACCTCCCAAGGTGGCCTTTCATTGAACCCCGCGTTGGGTCCTGGCCCTCGACTTCATGCTTCACGAAAAATGTCGATCCTAAAGTTCACCCGTGATGATGCACCCACTCGGGAGCCCAGGCTGGAACGCTCCATCCAGGTCAGGTCGGACACCAACGCCCTGAGCCTGCCCCCTGCCCTCGGAGGTCCCACCAAGGCCGAGGCGAAGGAAGAGGCAGGGGTGAGGGGCATGTGCACATGTGAGGCCTCTCCCGCTCAGGGTCTCAACTATAAACTACAGGAAGTTTCCAAGGCCCCCATTTGGCCATCTCACATCCTATTCCCCTCCTGAGTTGGGGGGCTGTGAGGGATCTGCTGCCTCAAAAACGACATGCCCGGGGCACGTGTGGGTAGCCCTAACGAGACCCCTGTGCGGACATGTCCATCGACACGCTCACACACCACACATGCACACGGAACCCACCACAGAGAACACATTTGTGACATACCCCACACACATACACCACACACTCGCAACAACCACACCACAGGCACACACACCACAAGGACTCACACCACAGGCACACAGCGTTTCTGGACACCTTTCTCCTTCATGACTTTTCTCTGCTATTTCGTTGGCCTAGAGCCGCCTCTCCACCCACCGCTAATGGCCCTCTGTTGCCTTTCAAGACCCTGCTGGTGTCAGTCTCTAGAAGGCCTCCCCTAACACCCCCACCAGATACGAGCTGGGCCCGCGTCTGCTCCTTCCCAAACTTCCGGGAAGTTCCTCCAGCACTCAGGCCGAGGAAGGAAGACCACTTCCTTCTGGGTCCAACTTGGTGGGGCCTGGGTCCCTCTCATACAAGCTCGGTTCCTGATCTTCGTGTTCCGTCATCCCTAAGGGTTCAGTCCCTGTTTTGGTGAGATGTGTTGGTACCGCGCTGCTCCCACAAGGCCACCGGCACCTCGACGTCCCCACCAAGAACATGGCCAACTCGAGGGATATCTGCGCGGAGGCTGCCGCACTAGACCGGTTGTGGCTATGGACACCGCAGCACTGCCGCCTGCCAGGGCCGTCGGAAGGATGGATGCTGCCACGTCACACCACGCCAAGCTCCCTGGAAACAGGGAGCCCTGAGCACACCTGCGTGTTCCTATCACAGCCCGGCAAACGTGACCTTCTGAACCCCATCACCAGCCCTAATAGGCGTCCCGAATCACTGTTTTGTTCTGTGTCCTGCTTGGGATGCGCAGCGGTTACGCTTCTGAGCTCTCCGGTCACAGGAGAAGAAGGAGACACCTACCACCACGGGAGAAAGAAACCGCTCCACTACCTTCCTGGTCACCCTCCAGGCAGGATAGAATGCCGCAGTCTTGGGACTAACTGAGGAGCAACAAAACCGTTGCTATGGCAGCAATGGAGTCCAGCGTGCCTCATAATCCCATGGACGCCCCCCGACCCACCCGGGGGCCCCCGCAGCCAACTGGAAGGCAGGGTGAGTAAAGAGCTTAAGGTGTGCTGCAGGCCACCTACGTGGCCCTCAGCTTTTGACCACAATACCTACCAAGGTGGACTTTCAGTGAACCCGCAGTGGGTCCTGGCCCTCAACTTCCTTTTTCACGCAAGATGTCGATCCCAAAGTTCCCTGTGACGATGCACCCACTGGGAGCCGAGGCAGGCACGTTCCCTCCAGGTCAGGACGGACACCACCACCCTAGCCTGCCCCCACCCTCGGAGGTACCACCAAGGCCGAGGTGGAGGAAGAGGCGGGTGTGAGGCGGATGTGGCCCTGAGAGGCCTATCCCCGCTCAGGATCTCATCTATCAAGTGCAGGAGCTTTCCAAGGCCTCCATCTGGCCATCTCACATCCTGTTCCCCTCCTGAGTCGGGGGGCAGTGAGGCATCCTCTGCCCCCGAATCTATGTGCCCAGGGCACATGAGAGGGCCGGGGGTCGGCACGAGACACCTGTGTGGACACGTCGATCCAGACGCTCACACACCACACATGCACACGCAACCCATCGCACAGAACACATTTGTGACATACTACACACACATACGCCACACACGCCGAACACACCCACAACACAGTCACACAGGGTTTCTGGAGTCCTTTATCCTTCGTGACCTTTCTGTGCTATTTCCTTGTCCTGAGACGCCTCTCCACTCGCGCCTATGGCCCTCTCTTGCCTTTCAAGTCCCTTCTGGTGTCAGTCCCTAGACGACCTCCCTAACACCTTCACCAGATCCGCCCTGGGCCCGCATCTACTCCTTCCCAAACTGTCGGGACTGGTCCTCCAAACTCATGCCCAGGGAAGGCAGCCCCATGGTCTCCCTCCGGGGCCCACTTGGTGGGGCCTGGGTCCCCTCTCAGCCCAAGCTCCGTTCCTGACGTTCGTGTTCCGTCATCCCTACGGGTTCAGTCCCTGTTTTGGTGAGATGTGTTGGTCCCGAGCTGCTCCCACAAGGCCACCGTCACCTCCACGTCCCACCACGAGCATGGCCGACATCGAGGGAGCTCTGCGCGGAGGCTGCCGCACTGACCCGGGTCGCTGTGGACACCGCAGACCCTGCCGCCTGCGGGGGCCATCGGAATGATGGAAGCTGCCACGCCACACGACTCCAAGCTCTCTGGAACAGGGCGTCTGGGGCGCACCTCCCCGTCCTATCACAGCCTGGCAAACGTGACTTTCTGAACCCCGAAACCGGACCTGACAGTGCCTCGAATCTCTGTTTTGTTCTGTGTCCTGCTTGGGATGCGCAGAGGTTACGCTTCCGAGTTCTCCGGTCACAGGAGAAGAAGGAGACACGTACTGCACGAGAGACAGGAACCGCTCCACTACATTCCTGGTCACACTCCAGGCAGGATAGAAAGCCAAAGGCTTGGGCCTTACTGAGGAGCAACAAAACGTTGCTATGGCAGGAATGGGGTCCAGCCTTGCCCTCATAAGGCCGGGGCCAGCCCCACGTCCCACCCGGGGGACCCCGCTGCCAACTTGCAGGCAGTGTGGGCAAAGGGTCTAAGGGTGCTGCAGTCCACTTACGTGGCCCTCAGCTTTGACCGAAACACCTCCCAAGGTGGCCTTTCATTGAACCCGCGGTGGGTCATGGCCCTCAACTTCCTGCTTCACGCAGGATGAAGATCCTAAAGTTCCCCGTGATGATGCACCCACTGGGATCCAGCCTAGCACGCTCCATCCAGGTAGGTCAGACACCAATGCCCTGAGACTGCCCCCTCCTCTCGGAGATCCACCAAGGCCGAGGTGGAGGAAGAGGCGGGGGGTGAGGGGCATGTGGCCATGTGGGGCCTCTCCCCGCTCAGGGTCTCAACTATCATGTGCAGGAAGTTTCCAAGGCCCCCATTTAGCCATCTCACATCCTATTACCCTCCTGAGGTCGGGGGGCTGTGAGGGATCTGATGCCCCAAAAACGACATGCCCAGGGCACGTGTCGGTAGCCCACACGAGACACCTTTGCGGACACGTCCATCTCCATCGCTCACACACCTCACATGCACATGCATCCCACCACACAGAACACATTGTGACACCCCACACACACATACACCACACCACTCGCAGCACAACCACACCACAGGCACACACACCACAAGCACACACACCACAGGCACACAGGGTTTCATACTCCTTTCACTCCATGACCTTTCTGTGCCTATTTCCTTGCCCTGAGCTGCCTCTCCACCCCCGCTAATGCCCCGCTCTTGCCTTTCAAGCCCTGCTGGTGTCAGCCCCTAGACGACCTCCCTAAATCCCATCCAGATCCGAGATGGCCCGCATCCTACTCCTTCCCAAAATGCGGAACTCGTCCTCCATACTCACGCCGAGGGAAGGGGAGCCCCCATGGTCTCCCTCCTTGGCCCACTTGGTTGGGCCTGGGTCCCCTCTCAGCCCAAGCTCGGTTCCTGACGTTCATGTTCCGTCATCCCTAAGGGTTCAGTCCCTGTTTTGGTGAGATGTTTGGTCCCGCGCTGCTCCCACAAGGCCACCATCACCCTCCACGTCCCCACAACGAACATGGCCAACTCGAGGGAGATCTGCGCGGCAGGTTGCCGCACTGGCCCAGTGTGGCTGCGGACACCGCCGAACACTGCCCCCTGCTGGGGCCTTCAGAAGGATGGATGCCGCCACGTCACACACGCCAAGCTCCCCTGGAACAGGGCGCCCTGGGCACACCTGCGTGTTCCTATCACAGCCTGGCAAACGTGACATTCTGAACCCCCGTCACCAGTCCTGATAGCGCTTCCGCGCATCACTGTTTTCTTCTGTGTCCTGCTTGGGATGCAGAGGAAGGTGACGCTTCCGAGTTTCTCGGGTCACAGGAGAAGAAGGAGACACCTACCACCACCGGAGACAGAAACCGCACCACTACCTTCCTGGTCATCACTCCAGCATGGATAGAATGTCGCAGGCTTGGGCCTAACTGAGGAAGCAACAAATCGTTGCTATGGCAGCAATGGAGTCCAGCTTGCCTCATAAAGCCGAGGATCCCCGCCCCACCCGGGCACAGCCAATCTGGCAGGCCTAAGGGTGCTACAGGCCTGCCCAAAAAGCCGGGGCCGCCCCTCTACCCGCTGGCCCACGCAGCCAACTGGCGGGCATGGTGGGCAAAGAGCCTAGGGGTGCTGCAGCCTCTTACGTGGCTCAGCTTTGACTGCAACACCTCCCAAGGTGGCTTTCATTGAACCTGCGGTGGGTCCTGGCCCTCAACTTCC
>JAINVK010000400.1:0-21010 GCA_030068075.1 Paguma larvata | reverse complement strand
CGAAGTGCAATATACTGAACTCTATGAAACAACACTGCGCACAATATATCACTGCACTCACATCTTGTTTCAGTAAGGTAGTAGTGTGTTGAGTCACAAGCACAGAACTAGGAGCAAAGTGCGATACACTCAACTCTGAAACATCACTGGGGCAATGCGTGATTCAACTAACATCTTGTTTCTGTAAGTTAGCAGTGTGTTGAATCCCATGTGCAGTACTACTAGCTAACTCTAATGCACTCAATTCGTGAAACAACACTGTGGTATATGCATAATTCAAACCACATCTTCTTTCAGTAAGATAGGGGTGTTTAGAATGGTGGTGGGTTTCACAGTATGTGGCTATTCAGAGCCCCAGGGCATTTGAAGGCTACCAGCAGAGGTCGTTTGGTGGGAAACTGGGCAAAGATTTCGGCAGGGAGCTGAGCTCCTTCTGGGCCAGGGCAAATGAAGCCAGCCATCTTCTTTCCAAGTGGGTCCCCATTCCCACTGGAAATGTCGAGCTGCGGCCCATCTGTACCGTATCTTTCCCCTTGCTGTATTTCTGACCATTTATTTTTGTCTCTCTTAGGACCTATGGGGCCATCACTCGTGCAGGTGACACCCCTGGAAGACCACAAACTTCCCTCTGCCCTGTGCTCAGTGGGGGCTTTCAGGCTCTGCTCTACCAAAGGAAAGATGACACAAGAAAGGTGTGCCTGTGAGACTGGTGCTTGGCCTGTTCTGCTATGGAGCGTGAAGGGGTCCCAGTTTGACTCCTTGACTTGGATGCTTCATTCAGGGATGCACCCAGTTTGCACATGGCAGTGGGAAGAAGGAGAGGTCAGCATTGGAAGAGCCCTTGCCAGGAATTAGGGAACCAAGCCCTTGTTGCAGTTTCCTGAGCAAGAGCCCTCCAAACCCAGTAGCTCCAGCTCCAGCACTGCTGGCTCCCTCAACTGATGGGCAAAGTGGCAGGGAGAGACCAAACCAGAAATCCTGCCTCCGAAAGAAGAGGCAGGCTTCTTGCTGACAGAGCTCCCACGTGAAACCTTCAGAATCATCCTTTGGCCTTAGCCCACAGGCCCTTTCTTATTCTCAATATAAGCTGGTTGATAGAGGGTGCACTGGGTACTTCATTCTCAACTTTCTCCAAGGCATGTGTGATGAAGTCTGGCAGTGTGTGCATCTGCATTGCCACCCCTGAGCCCTTTTCATGAAAGACAGCTTGCATGAAACTCTTCCGAGACAGTGTCTCAGCCTGGAGCTTTGTGGTTTCTGTGATTGTGATAGACGTGTTGCATTCATCCTTTTTGAATTTGGTTTCAGAATGATGTGGCCCTCCCCAAACCCAGAGTGTGTGAGGCAGCCAGAGATAATACTTGTGGGTAGGCCAAGCCAGAGGTTCGAGAGGAGGATCCATCTCTTGTGTGGGACAAGGGAAAGGAAGTCGTGGTCTCCTTCCTCGGTTTCCCCCATGCCAATTTGAATGCACGGTTTGACTCACCTTGTTGTCATTCCTCTACCATTGCTGCTCTCCTAACTTGCTCTCAGTTCACACACAGAGATCCTGTGCCTGTCCCCTACACCGACCAATGACTCTGGAGTGGGGATGAGTTCCAAGGCTTTCCTGATCGAAAGCAGGGCTCGCAGAGTCTGATAACCCAGAGGAGAGATAAACCCCTGTCCCTGAATCTTTGATGCTGGGCAGGCCACAGTATTGTGGGAATGAGTAGTCACATGGACCCTGCCACTACTGGATGGAGTTACCCTCAATTGGAAGAACAGACAATCTGTGTATGTGCAGCATGCTCTATTCCCTGTTCAGTGCACAAAAAGCCTTTCGAATATATGCTGCACCAAGGCCTCGTTCCCACCTGTTGACTGACACATGGAAGCACCTTCTTCATATCTCAGCACCTCTGCTGCCTCTGTCGATGGATATGATGGCAGAAGCACACCAAAAGCCAGCAATCCCCTCTATCTCTTAGGGAAGGACGTGGACCTCTTGCTCACAGGGCTTCATGGAGCATCCTTGGAGCACTCTATAGAAAACCCCACCAAAGATCCCGGTGATACCTGAGCCAGCCTCCTTGTGAATAGTTGTGCTAGACATGTTCATCGTAACGTGAAGAACACTGGGCCTCGGTGGTAGCAGTTTCATGACACAGGTTTATCATCCATCAAGGATCATCTGGGTCCATACAAATTCAGTCATTCAGAGTGCTATGTCTGGTTGCAGATGCCAAAGGGGACAAGCCTTTGTGACTGTGGGGAAGCTGGAAAGAAAGGAGCCCAGGCCTTTTGGTTTCAGGACTACCAGACATCCAGAGCCCTAGGACATCAAATGGAGTCCAGCCAAGAGCTGTTTTTGGCTAGGCTGGGCCAGAAGCACTAGCAAAGAGCTGACTTCCTTGCTGGCCTAGGGGAATGAGACAAACATCTCCATTGCATATGGATCGCATTCCCATTGCATGGAAATATTGAACGCCCTTTCGTCCTGGCTGAAGTCATTCCTGTGCTTCTGACTGCCTCTTCATTCGTCCTTAGGTGCCATGGAGCTGGCATTCACTGAGCAGGCATCCAGGGATGGGCATCCAGTGGGACTGGGTCCCCTGTTCAGTAACAGCCATGATCATCGTGTTTCCCAAGGGAGATAGCCCTTCTATTCCTAAACTTGGTGCTGGGTTTTTGGAAGCAAAGGATGGCGGGGGTGGGTGTGGGAGGCAGTTCGACCTGCTCTGCCCAATTGAGGTGTGCTCCTTCTGAAAAGCAGACAGTTCACACTGGAGCAATACGCTCCAGAAGCTGGTCAGCACAGAAAAGCCCTAGACACTAAGAGGGGACCAATGCCCCTCTCCACACTTTGGAGCCACAGCTGGGGGAAGCTCCCAGATACAGCACTGTCACTGCCTACTCCTCTTCATGATGAGAAAAGCCAGAAAAGCATACCAAGTCCCAGGGCTCTCTGGGTCCTTCTGAAGGAAGAAGTCCGACCTGCTGCTGACAGGGCTCCCGGACGGAGACGCTAGAGGGCACCATTGCCTAAGGCATCTGGTGTTGTTCTTCCTCGGGCCAGATTGTCAGCAGCTGGGGCTGGGCACTCCTTTTTCCATATTTTTCTTCATCCCAAGTCTGCAGAACTCTTGCCGTCCTGAATCATCTTGACACATCTTTACTCCCTTGTAGAAACAGGGTTCTTATCACAACTGTTACTTCGGAGTAAGGGTCTCAAGAGTCCTATCGTCTGCCTCCCCCCCCCAGACGTCTGGTCCAGTCCTTGTGACTGGCGGAGAGTTTTGTGGCAGGGCTCCGTCTTTGTTAATTCACTGCATTTCAAAAGTCTGTGGCCATTCAGAAGCCCAGGGTGTTTGGAAGAGACCAGCAGAGGATGTTGGGCGCGTAGCCTGGGCCAGAGACTTGGGCAAGGAGCTGTCCTCCTCCGGGGCGAGGGCAAATGAAGCATGGCATCTTCTTTCCCAGTGGATCCCCATTCCCACTGGAAATGTCGAGCTGTGGCCCATCTGGCTCCCATTGCTTCCCCCTTGTGTATTTCTGACCATGTTTTTTTTCTCCCATACTAGCCATGGAGCCTCACTCACTCAGCTGGCAACCCCGGGTAGGCTGCAAAGTCTCACTGTGCTCCTGTGCTCAGTGAGAGCTATCAGGCTCGCTCTACCAAAGAAAAGAAGCCCTTCAGTCCCATAGGCGCTTGGAGCTTGGCCTGCTGTGCTATGCCGGGTAAAGGGGAGCCAGCTTGCCCTTACTGCCCTGATGACTGACTGGTCTTCATTGTGTGAAGCAGACATTTTCACATGGGCAGTATGAAGCAGGAAGGGTCAGCACTGGAGAGACCTTGGCAGGAATGAGGGAAGCAAGTCCCCGTTGCAGATTCTTGAGCAAGAGTCCGCAGACTCAATAGCTACAGTTCAACCACTCGAGCTACGGCTCCCTCAACTGATGGGAAATGTGGCAGAGATAGAACAATGCAGAAATCGCTGGCTCCCAAAGAATGAATGCAGGCTTCTAGCTGGCAGGGCTCTCAGGGTGTAGTTGTTCAGGGGGCTCATGGCTAAAGCCCGCAGGCCTTTCTTCTTCTGGATACTACCTGGTTGATAGCACACTGTGCTGGATGCTTCATTCTCAACATTCTCCAAATCTCATGCATGATGAACAGCTCTGGCAGTGTGTGTTTCCACTGCCGGCCCTTTGTCCTTTGGAAGACTATTCTCCAAGACAGAGTCTTAGAGTAATATCCTCTTTTTTCAGTTTGGGGGTTTTGTGGTTGCCCTTGTGATGCTAGCAGCGATATTGCATTGAGCCCTTCTCAACTTGGTTTCAGAATGATGTGGGCTTCCCCCAAACCTAAGGTACACGAAGGGACCCCAGGGAGAATGCTTGTGGGTAGGCTACGTCAAGAGGTTAGTGGTGGAGCCTGCGTCCTTGTGGACAAAAGGAAAGGAAGGTAGAGATCTCCTTCCTCGATTGTTCCCCATGCCCATTTGAATGGACAGCTTTGACTCACCTTGTAATCATTCCTCTCCCAGTTACTGAGGTTCTAAGTTGCTCCCACGTCACACACGGAGACCATGAGCCTCTCCATACACAACTGAGTTACAAGGATTGGAAATGAGTTACCCAGTCAGTTCCTGACCCAATGGAGGGCTCTCAGAGTGTCTGCATTTCCCACAGGACAATTGATTCACATGTCCCTGAGCTCTTGTTGCTGAGGAGGCTACTATAGCTATAGCAAAAGCTTTCTCTTCTTTGGATACACGAGGTTCCCTGGAATTGTCTTAGAGTTCTTGTCTCAGAGGCATGTCCTGTCCTATGAAGCTGGGAGTCGGTGGAATCCTGGTGAGTGTACAATAGCTTGGCCACAGGCACCCTGCAGTTGGATTTCAGAATTTGTGTCCATCACCAGGCCTAGAGCATCTGTAGGTGCCGTGGAGAATGCTTTGTGTGTTGGCGAAGCCAGAGGTTTAGGAACGAGCGTGGCGTCCTGCCTGGATTGAGACTTGAGGAGGAAAGATACCTTTTTTGTTGAGGATGCCAGTCCTTGGGAGATGCAGAACTTTGGCACCGCTTCTACTCATGCACATCCCAAGGCTGCTTTCCTGGCTAGGTCTCCATTCATGCTCCAGGAGCCATGGCTGTATGAATGGTGCCAGTTTCCCAGCGAGTTCCTGAGGAAATGGAAGGAATCTGGATCGATCACCCCTGATGAAACATGGCCCTTCTCTCCCTGAGCACAGGGTGTTGCTTAGGTGGCTAGGATATGCATGAGCATGGGTATCCAGTGGGCCTCCCTCCCCTCACTAATGGAGATGTCTTGATTTGAAGAAACAGCAGCTTTTCGTGTGAGCAGGATGGTCCAGGATCCAGTCAGCACAGAAAGTACCTTTGTGTTGGAGACCAGAAGGCATGGCTCGGGTGACATTACCTAAGGAGAAGATTCAGGCCCATAAGGGAGTGACTTTGCGTCATCTCTCACGCCTAGAACCGACCCTCAAGCAGGTGAAACCCGGGACCAGCCAGAAGCCCTGAAGTAGGAGCTGACCTCCTCTCAGGGCAGACCCCGGACCTTTGGATGCAATCCTGCACCAAGACATGCTTCCAAACACTTGCATCATCCAGAACACATCCCTCCTACAGCTAGCTGTATCACAGCTACCCTAGTTACTCATGGCAAGGACAGGACACATGCCCAGAGCCATATCGTTCCCTCTGATACTGAAGAAAGAATCTGGGCAGGCTCCTTGCTGACAGGGCTTTCAGGTGAAACGTAGAGATGACCCTGTTTGCCAAAGCCCAGAGTGTTTCTCCTTCCTCAGTCAGTTTGCGAGCTGGGGAAGACGGTGCTAGTCACGTCACTCTGTACATTATCTCATTCTTACCCTTGATTCAGAACTCTGGCCCTCCCTCTGTCCTTTTTCACCCCTTTGCGCTATTTTCCCTCTGAGCCCTCCCTGGGGTCCAGTCCTTGCATCTGTCGTACAGTCATACGCTGGGCAATCCTCTAGGGATCCTGGTCCATTCCTTGTGACTGTTGCATAGTTGGGCCAAAGGCCCACTGGCCCTTCAGCAGGATACTTTTGGCTGTATGTTTGTTCATCGCTGCATGAGACTCCCAGAACTCAGATTTCTGGACAAGCAAGTCTGTGTTGTTGTTTTGGTTTGGCCATGGGAGATCCTCAGAGCCTCTCAGGGTTTCGAGCACCTTGAAAAGACAACAATAACTGTAAAATGGGAAGTGATTACACTGTGTGAATGATGCTCAGGGCAAGATCTCTTTATTTTGAACCGGTGCAACCTTCAGGGTGTGTGAAGGGATGAGGCTACCCTGCTCTCATACTTCCCTCTGCATTTCTTGCAGACATATTGCACACGGGCCAGCCTCTGGACTCAGGACATCCTTAATCTTCTAGGTTCCTCCTGGCTTTCCCTTCGACACATCTCACCGTGCAGATCCATTTCACGTGAGGGTACCTGGGTGAGAGCGCTTGAATCCTCCAAACGTGGGCTGGGAGGAATGAACTGCTAAGGAGGTCAATACCAGGTGGTGTCCCATTGGGTTTCACCCCATCTGCCAGTCCCCGCCTTCTGCCACTGTGCTCGGGGCTGTGGTGGACCTGGCCCTGCCAGCCAGAAACTGTCACTGTTGCTACACTTGAGTATGCTGAAGGAGGATAGCACTGCACGGGCTGAAGCCATGGTTGCCACACATGAGTGCAGAATGGTTTTAGTGGCCACCAAGGTTGGTGAGGCACTGCTTGATGCACAGGGCTCTTCACACAGTGACACCTGACCCAGAAACCTCCTTGTGGTGGTGACATGCACCCACCTCGGATGCCTGTGGTCCTGTTAGCACCTCAGTGCCATAGATGCAAGGTCGATCCAAGTCAAATTAAGTGCAAGTGCTGCCATTAGCAGGGCCAGGTTGCCTCGCTTGGAGCCCACCACCTCCAACATGCACAGGCTTGTGTGAAAATCTATTTCTAGGAATGGGTTTGTGATTGAAAGTTCCATGGCTCCTAAGTCTAAATGGGGATATAGTTAGACATAGAGCCATGGGAAGGGAGCGCCCATAAGGATGGCCAAGGTTCATAATTCCAACGGGAATGGGAATAATGTGGAAAAAGTTTGTGTAACATCACGTCCTCTCAGCCAAGAATGGAGGCCCGCACGCTTCGCAGTTGTCTGGCCCAGACTAAGTGTAGATATTCTAACCTGGGCCCTTCCAATGCCCTAGTCCTCTGAATGTCTGCATGATGTTGACACCTATTTGTCAGGGGCCCTGTCACCAAACCTATCACTCAGTCCGATGTTGGGACTGGGATCCCCAGCTGAACACCAAGGTTATTCTTCTGAGACTATGTGGAATGGACCACAGAGAGGAGCTAGTTTGAAAATAGAGCAAAGAGGTGAAAATAGATTCACGGAGGGCCAGAGTTCTTCACTAGGCATGAGAATGGGATGATGGGGAAAATGAAGTGACTAGTGCCATCTCCTATCAAGCTGATCATCTCAGGAATAAGCAACCCCTGTGGACTTTGGTCATGGGAGCCCTTTAGAGGCTACACCCGGGAACCCTGTCAGCAAGGGGCCTGCATTCTTCCTTCAGAAAGAAAGGGAAACCTCCTGTATTGTTGGCTTTGAAGGAGAAGGAAAGTTTCTGGCATTGGATTTTTTGTTAGCCTGAGGCAGTCATGATACATACTTCACAGGTTCTGGTTTGTGGCTGACCCTCAAGCATTTGGAAAGTGACCCTGGTGCACTGGCCCTAGAATGGGACGTTTTTGCACATTCTGTACCTCCATGAGAATACTGCAAACGGGCGAACTGTCTGCTCTTCAGAATGAAGGCATCTGTAGCAGCCAGTGGATGGAGTTCTGCTGTCTAATTGTCACCAAGGCAACTCCAGCCTTTCAAGCACCAAGTGTCACCCAGTGACAGGGCGTCAGTGGATCCTTTGGTGTATCAGAAACTGAATGCTTTCAGTGAGCATGGGAGCAGCGTGGGAACTTTACAGCGATCCCTGGTGTTTCACTGAGTTATTGGCAGGCCCACTGTGCCTAGTGGGAAGCAAGATATAATGAGACAAACAGCAAGGGCTGGGGTACCTGGGTGGCTCAGTCGGCTAAGTGGCTGACTCTAGGTTTCAGCTCAGGTCATGATCTCACGGTTGTGAGGTCAAGCCCCGTGTCGGGCTTTGTGCTCACAGCGTGGAGCCTGCTTTGGATCCTCTGTCTCCCTCTTTCTGCCCCTACCCCACTCATGCAAGCTCTCTCTCTCTCTCTCTCTCTCTCTCTCTCTCTCTATCTCTTACTTGCTTTCTCTCTCACTTAAAAACGAGAAATGTTTCAAAAAGCTAAAAAAGAAAGAAAAAAAAACACTGAGGGAATTGGGAATGGACACGTGGAGGGCAAAGTTCTTCCTTTCCCATGAGTAAGGGATGGAGCTGAGAAAAAAAGAGACCAGTACAAACTATTTAAAGCTTGCCGTCCTCAGAATAGGAAGCACCCTCTGCACCAGGGTAAGGGAAAAACAACACTGGTTTTACCTGGAAGCCCAGTCCGGAGGAAACCTTCATCTGGAATTCAGGCGAGAATGGGATACAACTGAAAATGGACTGTATGGCTCAGTGATTTCTTGTTGCAGAAGCAGGACTGGTTTTCTCCTAACGCTCCCTGGCCTGCCTCCATGCAACCTTTCCATGGCTGGGCCCCTCCAATGCACTAGGTTTCCTGATGCACACATAGTTCTGAAGCACAAGTGGTGACAGGCCCCGTAGCCCAAAGTCTTCCAGAGTCTAGAGAAGTTGACCCCAGTCCTTGGGTAAAATGAGACTGAATTGGTCTTCAAACCTGGCCCCAAATGCCTCGCAGAGCATCCCCCCTACTGCAAGACATGTTCATCCAGAACGTTGGTAAACCAGGAATTCTTCTGGCCATGGCCTTTTCTCCTGCCCTGTCCATCAATTATAGATGCAATATTCCTGCAGGGATTCAAGGTCAGTGTCCCTGCTGACCTTCAAGGGTTTGGAACCAGGCTCTGGTGCAGGAGTCCTTGACTGGGCTCTTTGTGCACTGACCCATGACTGGGAGTACACTGCCCACCTGAGAGCTTTCTGCTTTTCAGAATGAAGGCAGGTCAATGATCCCGGTGAGGGAAACAGTCAGGGTACACATCACCATGCCACCTGCAGCCTGTCGAGCATCACCTTTTCAGTACAAGGAGAGCAATTTTCTCTTTGGGACCTCAGAAAGCGATTGCTCTTGGTTAGCGCAGGCAGCGATGGGGTGCTCTCCAGGAATCCCTGAGTGCTTTTCATGTGAGCGACAGCCCCATTTGTCCTGAGTGTGACCTAAAACCTCGGTAGAAAACCCATGAGGGAATGGGAACATATGGAGGGCCAGAGTTGTTTACTTTAGGAGAGATATAGGATGGAACTTAGAGTGCGGTTCCTAGCTCCATTTCCCCTTTCTGCAGAACCGAGGCTGGCCACACCCCACTCCTGAGTCCCTGACTACATGCATACATTCTGTGCCGGGCTCCTTCATGTACCTTACGTCTATTGTGGCCAGGGGCAAGGCTGAAAGGCAAGCTCTGTGGGTGGGCCCATGTTACCCAACTTTTCTCCGAGTTGGGAGAACGTGGTCCGAGTCCCCACTTGACAAGAGAGGACATGGCTCTGACATTCTGGCCCTGAATCCCCACAATGAATGCCTAGGGAGAAAAAGTGCAAGGAGATGGGAAGAAGGACATGAATGGCCTGAGGTCTTCATGTAGATGAGGACAGCATAATGCTGAGAGTGAAATGAGGAGCTAAGTGACATCTGGCCCCACAAGGGAGACCAGCACCCTCCCAGCTGCTCTGGACTTGGCCTGTGGGCAGAAATTCTCTTCTGGGCACCTTCCAATGCCTGTGTCCTCCCTTTGTCAATAGAGTTAGAAAGACATGACTCCAGGAACCCCGAAGCTCTAGCTATCCCTGAGTGGGTTGAGCTCAATGCAACTCTCCAATTAAAAGCAGAGAAGATCTCTCCTGGACACTGACCACAAAAGTCTGATGGGGAAGACCTAGTTTGACAAAAGGGAAAGAGATAGATATGGATATATGGAGTGCCCAAGGTCTCCTTCTCAAAAGAGAATGGATTCATTCTGTGAATAAAGTCATCAGCACACTCTTTTGGCAAAGCTGGCTATCTTGGGATTGAGAAGAACATCTAGGCTTCACCAAAGGAATCCTCCATGACCACCCTAGCCACCAGTGTGGCAAGAATTCTTCCTTTCTGACTTGAGAAAGGGACGAGAAGCTGCTGGGACTAAGTGCATTCCAGGCCTGAACTGCAGTCGATAGACGCCAGTGGTTTGAATGCCAATCCCCAAAGTCGTTAGCAGGGAGTTCATCGATTTCAGACACGGACTGCTCTCAGCTAGCCTGGGGTTGGAGTGGGAACAGGCCACCAATTCCTCGGCATTCGTTATGAGAGTGAGAGCCCTCCCACATTTCAATGCGACTCAAGGCCTCCATCAAAATCAGCCAGGGGGTCGTTACAGATACATCACGGGTCAAAGGCTCTCATTTCAGTGGACAAATGAGAAAAAGGACAAGAAACTGTCAAGCTCTGTTGCTCATTCCCTGCAGGTGACAATGCCTCCTCCCGATTCTCTGGCTCTGCATACCAAGTAACATTTCACCTGGCATCTTCGAGTGCCCTATGTCTCTTACGTGTCCAAATATTGCTCAAAGGCAAGGCGCCGAGGGGATTTTGCACACCCTAGGCCAGAGTCAGATTGTCTTGGCCAGGCTCCTCATAGTGGCCATTGTACATTGTACAGGAGAAGACTACCAGGTATGTGAAAGAACAGACTGTATTATCCTTCCCTCAGTCTGGTCAGGGTCATATGTGCTGGAAAGATGTGTCCCTCTTTCTTCATGCTCCCACTTACCAGAAAAAACCGATTGGGAGTTCAAGTGTATGGGGACAGGGAGACTCCAAAGAGCAGCGTGCCTTCCAAATTCACAATGAGATAGAGAATCAATGGCCTCCCGAGCGACGAATCCATTCTTGTGGCCCTGCCATCTAGACAGAGGATGGATATTGGGCCAGTACACTCCCATGTACATGTGAAACCACATAAGTCGACTGCAAGCAGTTCTACAAACTCTAAGCAATGAACCTGCCAGAGCTCTTGGCTTCCTAGTCAGGCAACGAACCAAAATGTACAATGCCATCTATCAAAATGGCTTGGCCTCAGATTCCATGCTGGCTTCTGAGACAAGACTTTGTGGAAAATTTCACCTGAACAACTGCTGCCTCCCGATAAACGATGAGGAAAACGTCATAGAGGAGACCTCAGGGCAAATAGAAAAGGATGCTTCCTGTCCCCGTCCAGACGTGAAACAGGCGGAACCCCAGAGACTTATTTGGAGGATGGGTTTCAAGTCCCGAAGGTTTCAAAAGCCTCATGGGAATTGGATCCCTATATTTCAGAGGGTGCTTACTGTTAGCCTGCTTAGCCCCCCTGCTTCTATGGTCTGCCTTAGACCATTCTCAGTCAGAATTGACAGAAGGAGAGAGAACAAAAGACATTCACTCCCATAAGGAAGTGATAACAATATAACCCTCTGATCTAAGATGGTGCTTTGTGAGCCTAGATAGGGGGTCACAGCTTCAAAGGGGGGAATGTGGTAGGGTCCCCTCCCTAACAGAAGGAAAAGAAAACCCTTCAAGGCAACCTGGCTACACGTATGTGTGACAGTATCCCTCAGGACCTTGTAACATGAGACCACTTATCGAGACCGCATCTTCGTAAGATACTATGGATGGGAGAGAGAGAAGTAAGACCTACAGAGAAGACCACTACGTGGGGTTCGGGCTGAGTTCCTTGGGGTAGGAACCGAAGTGGACGGTGCCAGCAGGAATACATTTGCTTTCTGGAAAGAAAAGCCTCAGTGTCAGTTCCCTGTTCGCTGGGATGCTGAGACATTCTTGTGCCTGCTGTTTGCTTTCATCCCAAACCCCTAGGTGTTTCCTTCTTACTCTCAGAATCCAAGCTGCCTGGGAATCATGCTCATGTCAGCAGTCCCAGCATCAAACCATTTGCAGCGGAGCTGAGTAACTTCAGCCCTCAGTGTGTTGCTTCTGATTTCCTATTGTGACTAGTTATAATAATTATTATTTGTATAAAACTCATGGGAAGGATCCCTGCTTCTAAGCCTAGGCTTGGGTAAGGTGAAGTCAGTTGGCAAGTTAACAAGGAGGCTTTATTATGCTAAGGACTCACAGATTACTGCAGGCCTAGCTGTTGTCTGGCAGGAGTTGATTTGCCCTCAGGCAAAACATTTACCTAAAGCCAGTTAAGAGTTGCTGGAGAAACATTTTACTCTGCCAGCCTCAAGTATTTGACAATGGGCTGCAGGTGAGTAGGACCTGAAATTTTTGCCAGAGTCAGTCCTGAGGGTGGCCAGCTCCTACTTCAGGAATTCTGGCTGGTCCAGGGTTCCCTGTGTGAGGGCTGCTCTAGGACAAAACACACGGAGGCTGCCTCTTCTCAGGACTGCTGAAGTTGTTTTCTTCCTTCAGGGGTTGTATACCTTTTCTCTAAGCACAGTATGTATGCATCTTGCAAAGACTCACAGGATGAAATCATTGCAATTTCCCAAAGTTCCCAGCAAAAATCTGATGCAAACAACCTTCACATTCCATAACATTTCAAAGAATGTTTTGTTTTCTAGACTACATAGAATGTTGACACAATCAGTATAGGAGGGTAAAAAACAGTTCACATGCAATTATAGCATAACTAATGGGTACCTTCTGGTAAATATCAGGGGTTGAAGGGATAAGAACAAAATACACAGGTTTCGATTGAAGGCTCTGGCTACAGCCGAAAGATCATGTGAGAAACATGTTTTTCTCTCAAGTGATTCCCTAAGATTATGTATGATCTAGTGACCATTACTAATGTCTCAACCCAAAAACGACATGAATTACCACATTCCTGGGGGTCGGGCTACACTCTTAGGTTTAAAAGAAAACTCAGAGATTTCTTTGATTCTTGAATTATTTCTCTATTACCTGAGGCAATCAAAAGCCTCCTAAAGGATTTTCTTCTCATTTTCACCATGATCAACACAATAAGTCTCCCAAAGTATTATTCTTAAGGAAAATGGAACCAAAAGAGCAGCCTCGATTGGCTTGGGGAAGGCTTTGGCTTCACCCTGCAGTAACTGCCAAAAGGGGCTTTACATCGGGATGGTTAGTACTTCTCCCTGAATAACAGGAGCTTAAACCTGAGGCCTGGGTTACTGCTTTCTGAGGCCCTACAGGAGTTTTTTCCTCATGGCCCCTCTGCGATTGGGCCTCATTGGCTGTTGGTCTCTTTGAGGCATCTTACCCACCCTCTGGCTAAGTAGCCAGGCTCTGGGGCCAAAGAGGATAATGTAGTTGGTAGCTCTAGCTCCCGTGGCCTCATACCCAGGATCGGCCTTGGGATGCCCTTGCCCCCTGGCGGAAGCCAGGCTCTGGGCAAACGGGCATTGAAACTTAGGCCTTTCCCCTGGCCATAGGCGGCAGGGCTGCGGTCTTCCGGTCTCCGGCAAATTTTATTTGCTTTCCATGTTGCTTTCTTCTTGCACAGAGAGGGGAGACAGAGTGACAGACAGCGAGAGAGTATGAGAGAAACAAGAGAGAGAGAGTGAGACAGAGAGTGAGACAGAGAGCCACAGTCAGAGACAGACAGAGAAAGAGAGAGAATATACACCAGGAGAGGGGCAGAGACAGAAGGAGACACGGAATGTGAAGCAGGCTCCAGACTCTCTGCTCTCTGCGTCTGGAACACGGGAACTCTGAGATCCTGACCTGAGTTCACATGGGAAGCGACTCAGAAACCCTAGGGACTGCTGTGGTTTTTATGCCGTTTCCTTCTTGCCTTTGTTCCTCACATCAGTATGGAGGGCAGTCTGCTTTGGGGGCTCCAGGAAACTGAGTCTGTAGGATTGTGGAGATGAGGCCCCTGCCTTTGTCTTGTCATTTCCTAAGAGACTGTCAACTGATGGAGGCCCTATGTGTTTCAGCATTTGACTTCTGTCCGCTCCCTTGCGCTAGGGCAGCCAGGAGTGCCTGAGGCATGTCACACAGAGCTCTCCTGGGGTTGGGGGCAGGTGATGCTGGCTTATGTTTGGCTCTCAGCTTTCCTTCTGGTCCCTCGTCCAGCAGATGGACCATTCCCATTTACCCAGCCCACGTGTGTGTGTTTGTTCATTCAGAAAAGAGCGAGCTTGCCGGGGCATTGTGCCTGTGTCTTGATTCTCAGAATTCTCCCATGCCCATCTGAGAGGAAGATTTTGGCTTTCTGTGTATCCAGTCCCATGCGCTTCCTCTGTCTTGAAGGAAGTCCCCAGTGTGGGGAAGTCAAGGCCAGACCGAAGAGCAATGTCCCCTCATTATAATTGAGGAGGCTGGCGGAAGCATCCCGACTCTGGCTGAGGGTGGGCAAAAAGGCCCTCGGGCCTTGCCTTTGAGAAATATTTGGACAAGAAAAAGACATAGGGCACGCGAAGGTGGCAGGGGAAATGTTACTGGGTAGGCCGAGCCAGAGAATCGGGAGGAGGCATCTTCAAGCGCAGGGAGATGAGCAACAGAGCTTGCCAGTTTCGGGTCAGTTTTCTCCTATCGTCCACTGAAATGAGAGCCTTTGACCCGTGATGTATGTATTGCGACCCCCTGGCTGATTTCGATAGAGGCCTTGAGTCGCATTGAAATGTGGGAGGGCTCTCACTGCCGTAACGAATGCCCAGGCATTGGTGGCCTGCTCCCACTGCAGCCCTAGGCTAGCCGAGTGCAGTCGGTTTCTGAGATGGCCAAAGAACGATGCACTCCCTGCTAACGACTTTGTGGGGTTTGGCATTCGTGGTTCCCCAGTAGGCCTCCTTCCCCGCGCTGCTTGAGACGACTTCATCTGGAAAAGCACATGGTTCCCACATGGGCGTTTGGCTTCCATGAGTGACCAGTGCCTTGGCTGTGCAAGGAAGCCTTCCACAGTGCCTGATTCCAAACACAGAAGTGTGAAAAGTCGTTCCACCCAAACCACTGGTGTCTATCCACTGGAGGTCAGGGCAGGAATGCACTCAGTGCAGGAAGCTCCTCGTCCCTTTCTCCAGTCCCAAAGGAAGTCTGCCAAGCCAGCCCTGCTACGTGCACTGAAGGGTACACCTTCGTTCTTTCTATCTCACAGATGCTTCCCCTAGGCACACTATGCCTCAGGCCCTGGTAGGCTGCGAGAGGGCTCTTGAAAGAACTAGTGCATCAGGTCCAGGTTCCATACACTTGAGAAGCAACTGGGAGCATGGACCTTTGGCCTCTGCGGCAATGGCATCGGTTTCCTGATGGGAAGGACACTTTTGCCTCTGTTTCTGAACGACAAATACAGACCTCCTGCCGCACTGCACTCTCAGGTGTAGGCAATGGAGGTTTCCTTTGACCAGAGCCCTCAGGTGTTTCTTCCTCACCAGACAGTCAGCTTGCCAGGAGCTAGGAGTAGACCAGGAATCGATCTGGAGCCCGTTCTCGTCTGTAATGAAAAACGTTGGTCCTCAGGGTGCTCTTGGCATGTTCTTGCTCTCTTTTGAAACTAGATTCTACGTGGGAGGCATTCAGAGCAAGAGCCTCAGAAGAATATACTCTCGGGCAACGAGGACCTTCCAGGATCCATGGGTCTGTTTCAGTACACAGCCCAGGTGCAAGCATTGCTGTGGACTTCCAGGCATTTCCTGAGCCAATGGACAGCCCTCAGTGTCTGGGATCCCAGAGGAGAGCAGGCCCCTCTGTCCCTGGGGGTTTGGTGCTTAGTGGGCTCCAGTCCTTGCAGGGATGGGGAGCCAGCTGACCTCTCTCCCCAAGCTGGGAGAGGTGCCTTCAACCTGCAGATGAGATGGCTCATGCATTTGCACTCTGCAGAGTGCCCAAAGGGACTTTCGAGGCACGATTAGAGCCGGTGGGGTTCAAACACTTGACTCTCAGCTGGGAGCCCCAAAGAGCCAGAGCTGAATCACTGTTGCCCCTGTCCTCTCCTGGGAAAGGGCAAGGAACAGACCCAAAGGCACGACTTGCCCTCTCTTTCTGAAGGCAGAATGCAGGCCCCTTGCTGACGGGGGCCCCAGGTGGAGCCTGTTAAGGGCTCCCTTCACCAAAGCCCTTATTCCTGGGAAGAAGGGGTTGCTTATGCCTGAGAGGGTCAGCTTGCTAAGAGATGGCACTAGTCACTTCCTTGAGCATGTCATATCCTTCTGATTCCTAGTGAGGAACCCTGGCTGCCGGGAATCTATTGTCACCCCTCTGCCTCTTTTGCACACGAGGTCGTCTCCGGGGTCCATTGCATAGAGTCCCTGAGAAGTATATCCTTGGTGTTCGGCTGGGGATCCTAGTCCCAAAGTCAGGACTGTTTCACAGCTTTGGTGACAGGGAGCCCGGCAAGTTGGAGTGAACCCCATGCAGGCATTCAGAAGCCGAGGGTGATGGGAGGGCCCAGCTGACACATTTGCACTTAGGCTGGGCCAGACGACTGGGAGGGGAGCTGGCCTCCTTTCTTGGCTGAGGGGACATGAAATGACACATCCCCTTTCCAGATGGTTCCCATTGCCATTGGAAGTATTGAACTTGGGGCCTCCTCCTGGCCACTGCCTTGCCATGGCTCTAGGTCTAACTATGTCGCCGTTTAGACTTCGGAACCATGGAGCTGTCACTCCCCAAAGCCCTGCCCAGGGTGAGATTTTCACACAAGCCTGTGCATGTTGGAAGTGGTGGGCCCCAAGCAAGGCAGCCCAGCCTCTGCTATTGGCCGCACTTGCGCTTTCTCAGACTTGCACTGACCTTGCATCTGTGACCCTGAAGTGCCAGCGGGGCCACAGCCATCGGGCTGGAAGCAGGTCACCATGACAAGGAAGTTTCCTGATAAGTGCCTGGGTGTGAACAGCCCTGTTGTCAAGGCAGTGCCTCAGCAACCTCAGTGGCCAAACAAATCCATTCTGCATTCACGGTGTGGCCACCATGTCTTCGGCCTGTGTAGTGCTATCCCCCTCAGCATACTCAAGTGTAGCAATAGTAGCAGTTCTGGGTGGCAGGGCTAGGTCCACCCCTGCCCCGAGCATAGTGGCAGAAGGCAGGAACTGGCAGATAGGGTGGAACCCAATGGGGCACCACCTGGTGTTGGCCTTCTTAGCACTTCACTCTTTCCAGCCCCACGTTGGAGGTTTCGAGTTCTCTCACGTATGTGCCCTGTCATGAAATGGGTCTGCACGGTGGAATGTGTCGAGGAAAGCCAGAAATAACCTCTCATAAGGATGTACTGATTCAAGATGCTAGCCCGTCTGCAATATGTCTGCAAGAAATGAAATGGATGTACTAGAGCAGGGTAGCCTTGTCTGTTCACATATCGTTAATGTTGCACTTGTTAAAATAAGGCGATCTTGCCCTGAGCCGCATTCACATACTGGAATCACTTCCATCTGACAGTTATTCTTGTCCTTTCAAGGTTCTTGAAACCCTGAGAGGCTCTGAGGATCTTCCGTCACAAAGCAAAAACAACAACACTGGGCTGCTTGTCCAGAAAACGGATATCTGTAAGACTCATGCAGAGATGAACAAACATACAGGAAAAGTATCCTGCTGAAGAGCCAGGGCCATGTGGCCCAATATATGCCACAGTCACAGGGAATGGACCAGGATCCCTAGTGGATGGCATCGGGTATGTCTGTAGGAGAAACTCATGGAGTGGACCCCAGGGAGGGCTCTCAGGGAACAATAGTGCTAAGGGCTGAGAATAGGTAGAGGGAGGGGCAGAGTTCTGAATCAGGGCTAAGAATGAGTTCATGAAGAGAGTGACCGTGACTAGCACCATCTTCCCCAGCTCACAGACTGACTCAGGAAGGAGAAACACCTGTGGGCTTTGGCAAACAGTGCCATCTATAACTTCCACATGAAAGTCCAGTCAGCAAGGAGCTGCCCAGATTCTTCTGCAGTATCAGAGGAGAAAGACGTGTCTCTGGGCATGTGTCCTGTCCTTGCCATGAGTAACTCGGGTAGCTGTGATACAGCTAGCTGTAGGAGGGATGTGTTCTGGATGATGCAAGTTTTTGGAGGCAGGTCTTGGTGCAGGATTGCATCCAAAGGTACTTTCTGTGCTGACCAGATCCTGGACCATCCTGCCCCACACGAAAACCTGCTGTTCTTCAAAACCAAGACATCTCCATTAGTGAGGGGAGGGAGGCCCACTGGATACCCATGCTCATGCATACCCTAGCCACCTAAGCAACACCATGTGCTCAGGGAGAGAAGGGCCAGGATTCATCAGGGATGACAGATCCATATTCCTTCCATTTCCTCAGGAACGCACTGAGAAACTGGCACCATTCATACAGCCATGGCCCCTGGAGCATGAATGGAAACCTAGCCAGGAAAGCAGCCTTGGGATGTGCATGAGTAGAAGTGGTGACAAAGTTCTGCATCTCCCAAGGGCTGGCATCCCTCAACAAAAAAGATATCTTTCTTCTTCAACTCTCGATCCAGACTGGAGGCAAGCTCGAATCCTAAACTCTGGTTTAGCAAAAAACAAGCATTCTCCACTGGGCACCTACTGATGCTCTCGGCTGGTGATGGCCTCAAATTCTGAAATCCAACCGCAGGGTGCCTGTGGCCCGCCCGACTGCACACTCATCAGGATTGCACCAGACTCTAGCTTCATAGGAAAGGACATGCCTCTGAGACAAGGACTCTAAGACAATTCCATGGAAACTCTTGTCCCCAAAGAAAAGAAAGGATTGACTGTAGCTATAGTAGCCTCCTAGGCTCAGGGACTTGTGAATCAATTGTCCTCTGGGACTTCAGACACTCAGAGCCCTCCATTGGGTCAGGGACTGACTGGAAACTCATTTCCAATCCTTGTAACTCAGTTGTGTATGGGAGAGTCACACGGTCTCGTTGGAGTGACGTGAGAGCAAATTAAAACTCAGCAATAGGAGAGGAATGACTACAAGGTGAGTCGAAGCTATCCATTCAAATGGGCACGGGGAAAATCGAGGAAGAGACCTCTACCTTCCCTTCCTTTTGTCCCACCCAGGACGCAGGCTCCACCACTAACCTCTGGAGTAGTCTACCCACAAGCAGCCTCCCTGGTCCCTTCACGGACCTTAGCCTTGAGGAGGCCCACATCATTCTGAAACCAAATTCTTAAGGGTCCAGTGCAACATCTCTGAGACGCCAGGAAATCCCCAAAACTGAAAAAAGAGGATATTACTCTAAGACTCTGTCTTGGAATAGTCTTCCAAAGGACAAAGGGGTGGCAGTGGAGACACACACTGCCAGAGCTGTTCATCATGCATGGGATTAGAGAATGTTGAACGAAGCACCCAGCGCAGTGTCCTATCAACCAGGTAGTATCCGAAGAAAGGCCTATGGGCTTAGCCATGGGAGCCCCCGAACAACTACACCTGAGAGCCTGGCAACAAGAAGCTGCTTTCCTTCTTTGGGAGGCAGTGATTTCTGCATTGTCCTATCTCTGCCACAATTCCCAGCAGTTGAGGGAGACAGCAGTGCTTGAGCTGTAGCTATTGGGTTCTGAGGACTCTAGCTCAGGAATCTGCAACGAGGACTTGCTTCCCTAATTCCTACCAAGGCTCTTCCAGTGCCGACCTTTCCTGGGTCATACTGCCCATGTGTAAAATGTCTGCTTCCCAGAATCAAGACCAGTCAGTCGTAAGGTCAGTGAGGTAAGCCGGCTTCCTTTTACCCTGCATAGCACAGCAGGCCAAGCACCAAGCACCTAGGGACTGAAGGGCTCCTTTTCTTTGCTGGAGCAGAGCCTGATAGCTCTCACTGAGCACAAGAGTACAGTGAGAGTTTGCAGCCTACCCGGGGGTGCCAGCTGAGTGACTGATGGCTCCATGGCTACTATGGGAGAAAAATAAATGGTCAGAAATACAGCAAAGGAAGGAAATGAGAGCCAGATGGACCACAGCTCGACATTTCCAGGGGGAATGGGGATCCAGTTGGAAAGAAGATGCCTTGCTTCATTTGCCTCAACCCAGGGGAGGCCAGCTCCTTGCCCAAGTCTCTGGCCCAGGCTACGCACCCCATCCTCTGCTGGTCCCCTCCAAACACCCTGGGCCTCTGAATGGCCACAAAACTTTGAAATGCAGTGAATTAACAAAGACGGAGCCCTGCCACAAAACTCTCTCCAGTCACAAGGACTGGACCAGACTTCTGGGAGGAAGGCAGAGGATAGGACTCTTGAGACCTTTACTCTGAAGTAACAGTTGTGATAAGAACCCTGTTCTACAAGAGAGTAAAGATGCGTCAAGATGATTCAGGAGGGCAGGAGTTCTGCAGACTTGGGATGAAGAAAAATATGGAAAAAGGAGTGCCCAGCCCCAGCTGCTGGCAATCTGGCCTGAGGAAGAACACCAGATGGCTAGGCAATGGTGCCCTCTAGCGTCTCCATCTGGGAGCCCTGTCAGCAGCAGTTCAGACTTCTTCCTTCTGAAGGACCTAGAGAGCCTGGGATATTGGATGCTTTTCTGGCTTTTCCCATCAGGCAGTGGAGGAGGCAGTACAGTGCAGTCTCTGAGAACTTCCCCCAGCTGTGACTCCAAAGTGTGAAGAGGGACATTGGTCCCCTCTTATGTGTAGGGCTTTTCTGTGCTGACCAGCTTCTGGAGCGTATTGCTCCAGTGTGAACTGTCTGCTTTTCAGAAGGAGCACACCTCAATCAGGCAGAGCAAGGTGTCAAACTGCCTCCACTCCACACACACACACCCCTGTCACCCCTTGCTTCCAAAAGCCCAGCACCAAGCTTAGGAATAGAAGGGCTATACTCCCTTGGGAAACACGATGATCATGGCTGTTACTGAACAGGGGGACCCAGTCCCACTGGACCGCCCATCCCCGGATGCCTGCTCAGTGAATGCCAGCTCCATGGCACCTAAGGGTGAATAGAGAGGCAGTCAGAAGCACAGGAATGACTTCAG
>JAINVK010001333.1:0-37196 GCA_030068075.1 Paguma larvata | reverse complement strand
ACGAGAGGGCCAGAGCGGGTGAGACCGACCATCCAGCCCCTAAATGCAGGGCTTTTGAAGAGAAGTTCAGTGGCAAACAGCAGCAATCCCCGCGCGCTGCTGGGACCGCACCAACCCCGTCCTGAGCCACTGGGACGCGCGCGGGAGGGACTGGCAGCGGGGACGCAGGCGGCGCCGCCTGCGGAGCACCTCTAACCCCGGCACAATTATAACGAAATCGGGGGGTGGCAGACGGCCGCACCACCGCGCCACCCTCGCCCAGCGCCTCCGGGCGCGCGCGCTGCCGGGACAGGCAGGGGGACCCAGGCGGCTCCTGCGGAGCACCTCTAACCCCCGCACAGTTACAGCCAAATCGGGGGGTAGCAGACGGCCGCGCCACCGCGCCACCCTCGCCCAGCGCCTCCGGGGCGCGCGCGCTGCCGGGACAGGCAGGGGGGACTCAGGCGGCGGCTCCTGCGGAGCACCTCTAACCCCCGCACAGTTATAGCCAAATCGGGGGTAGCAGAGGGCCGCGCCACCTGCGCGCCACCCTCGCCCAGCGCCTCCCAGGCACGCACTCTGCCGTGATAGGCAGCAGGCACCCAGGCAGCCCCCAGGCCGCGGCTCCAGTAAAACCACAACTAGGCTGGCGTGGGCGGTGGAGAAGAGAACAGAAATAAAGGAGCGAATAAAGCCCTCCAGGACTGGGGGGCGGGGGGTCTGGAGAGACGCCATTGTTGTCTCACAAGCCAGGAAGTCACCCCAGAAGCCATCCCTGCCAGCAGTGGAGGCCGGACCCGCCGTACACTAAACCACGCCCCTCCCAAACTATCAGCAGGAGCGAGCTCGACTGTCCAAGTGGAGATTGCTGCCTGGAGTAACGCCAGTCATTTCTTCTTTTTAAATTTTATCCCTCCTTTCTCATTCCTACCGATCCCCATCCCTGAGCTGGTCATCCAGGGTACTGACTGGCTTAATCATTTTTTTCGTTCTTTTGTTTTTGTTTTTTTTGTTTTTTGTTTGTTTGTTTGTTTTGTTGGGTTCTTTTGGTTTTGTTTTTTGTTTTTTGTTTTTTGGTTTTTGGTTTTGTTTTTTAACCCACTCTTGAGGACATGTCCTACAACCTCTTCTTTACTTCCCTAGCCCTTTTTCTGGAATAACCAGGCCGTATAAGTTCATCTAGACGACATCGATCTTTATTCCTTTTCCCTCGCACCTGTCCTTATTCTGATTTCTATCAGTCTGGATTAAACCCTTTAGTCGCTCTACCTGGGCAAAGTCCATTTCCTTCTTCTCCCTGCACCAGTCATTATTCTGTCTATATATGCTCTGCCACCAGCACACTACATACCCTGTCCTTAACGTGTAGCTGTTACTTCAGGACATTGCCCTCAGAGAGTCACTTGTTATTTTTTTCTGTTGTGAACTGCTTGTCTGGACCATTTGTCGGTACGTTTGAGTATTTCTGTGTTCTGTGTGTCTGTCAGTTTTCCTTTCCAGGGCAACTTCAAGAAACAACCCATAACACATCCAGCCAAAATGACGAGACGGAAGAATTCTCCTCAAAAGAGTCTACAAGAAGCAGTGACAAGCTCAAGAATTAATGAAAAGAGATATAAGCAACATAACAGAACTAGAATATAGAATGTTAATCATAAAACTAATTGCTGGCCTTGAAAAAAAGCTTAGATGAATGCAAGGGGTCCTACGAGGCAAAGTTCAAAGACCTTAAAAACGGTCAGGAAGAATTAAAGAAGACATTGGAAGAAATACAGGGGAAACTGAAGCAACCACAGCACGGATTGAAGAGGTAGAGGAAAGAGTTAGTGCATTAGAAGACAAAATCATTGAAAAAGAGGAAGCAGATAAAAAGAGAGAGAAGCTGATCCAGGAACAGGAAAGGAGAATTCGAGAGCTGAGCGATGCAGTCAAAAGAAACAATATCCGTATCATAGGAGTTCCAGAGGAAGAAGAGAGAGAGAAAGGAGTCGAAGGGGTTCTGGAACAAATCATTGCTGAGAACTTCCTCAACATGAGAAAGGAAACGGGCATGGAAATCCAAGAGGCACAGAGAACTCCCCTCAGACGTAACTTGAATAGACCTTCTGCACGGCACATCATAGTGAAGCTGGCAAAATACAAAGATAGGGAGAGAATCCTGAAAGCAGCTAGGGACAAAAGAACCCTAACATACAAAGGGAGACCTATAAGGGTAGTAGCAGACTTATCTACGGAAACTTGGCAAGCCAGAAAGGAATGGCAGGACATCTTCAATGTGATGAGCAAGAAGGACATGCAACCAAGAATTCTGTATCCGGCTAGCCTGTCATTCAGAATAGAAGGAGAGATCAAGGTTTTTCCCAACAAACAAAAACTGAAAGAATTTATCACAAATAAGCCAGCACTGCAAGAGATCCTGAGGGGCATTCTATGAAAACAAGGAGGCAAAGAATACAAACTACCAGACACAGCCTTACAAACATGAAACTTACAGATAATACAGTGACTGTAAGCCCATATTTTTCAATATTAACACTGAATGTAAATGGACTAAATGCGCCAATCAAAAGACAAAGGATAACAGAATGGATTAAAAAACAAGACCCATCTATTTGCTGTCTTCAAGAAACTCATCTTAAACCTGAAGACACCTTCAGATTGAAAGTGAGGGGATGGAGAACTATCTACCATGCTACTGGAAGTCAGAAGAAAGCCGGAGTAGCCACACTTATATCAGACAAATTAGACTTTAAAATGAACGATGTAATAAGAGATGAGGAAGGACATTATATAATAGTCTCAGGGACCATCCAGCAGGAAGAGCTAATAATTGTAAATATCTACGCACCGAATTCAGGGGCACCCAAATTTGTAAAACAACTAATTACAAACATTAGCAACCTCATCGATAAAAATGTCCTAATAGTAGGGGATCTCAACACTCCACTCTCAGCATTGGATAGATCAACAAAACAGAAAATCTCCGCAGAAACAATAGCCCTGAATGACACATTAGGACAGATGGGCCTCACAGACATCTTTAGGGTCCTTCATCCAGAAGCAAAGGAATTTACATTCTTCTCATCTGCACACGGTACATTTTCCAAGATAGACCACATTCTGGGGCACAGGGAAGCTCTGAATAAATATAAAGAATTGAGATCATACCGTGTACAGTGTCAGACCACAATGCTTTGAAACTTGAAATCAACCACAGGAGAAAGCCTGGAAAATATCCAAGAACATGGCGGCTAAGAAATAACCTACTAAAAGATGACTGGGTCAACCAAGCCATCAGAGAAGAAATTAAAAAATACATGGAAACAAATGAAAATGAAAATACAACAATCCAAACGCTCTGGGATGCAGCAAAGGCAGTCCTGAGAGGGAAATATATTGCAATCCAGGCCCATCTCAAGAAACAAGAAAAATCAATAACACAAATTCTAACAGCACGCCTAAAGGAACTAGAAGCAGATCAACTAAAACAACCCAAGCCCAGCAGAAAGAGAGAAATAACAAAGATCAGAGCTCAAATTAACCATATGGAGACAGAAAAGGTAGTGGAACAGATCAATGAAACCAAAAGCTGGTTCTTTGAAAAAATAAACAAAATAGACAAACCTCTAGCCAGGCTTCTCAAAAAGAAAAGAGAGAGAACTCAAATAAATAAAATCATGAATGAAAAGGGAGAAATTACAACCAATCCCTCAGAGATACAAGCAATCATCAGAGAATACTATGAAAAATTATATGCCACCAAACTTGGCAATCTGGAAGAAATGGACAGCTTCCTAAATAGCCACACGCTACCAAAACTCAAACGGGAAGAAATAGAAAATTTGAACAGACCCATAACTAGTGAAGAAATAGAATCAGTTATTAAAAACCTCCCAGCAAATAAAAGCCCTGGACCAGATGGCTTTCCTGCGGAATTTTACCAGACATTTAAAACAGAGTTAATTCCTATCCTCCTCAAGCTGTTCCAAAAAATTGAAACGGAAGGAAAACTCCCCGACTCATTCTATGAAGCCAGCATCACTTTGATTCCCAAACCAGATAGAGACCCAGCAAAGAAAGAAAATTACAGGCCAATATCCCTGATGAATATGGATGCAAAAATTCTCAACAAGATACTAGCAAATCGAATCCAACAGCATATAAAGAGAATTATCCACCATGATCAAGTAGGATTCATCCCTGGGTTGCAGGGCTGGTTCAATATTCGCAAATCAATCAACGTGATACATCACATCAACAAAAGAAAAGATAAGAACCATATGATCCTGTCAATAGATGCAGAAAAAGCATTTGACAAAATACAGCATCCTTTCTTAATAAAAACTCTCGAGAAAGTCGGGATAGAAGGAACATACTTAAACATCATAAAAGCCATATATGAAAAACCCACAGCTAATATCATCCTCAATGGGGAAAAATTGAAAGCCTTCCCCCTGAGATCAGGAACACGACAGGGGTGTCCACTCTCGCCACTGCTATTTAACATAGTGCTGGAAGTCTTAGCATCAGCAATCAGACAACAAAACAAAATAAAAGGCATCAAGATTGGCAAGGAGGAAGTCAAACTTTCACTTTTTGCAGATGACATGATACTTTACATGGAAAACCCGACAGAATCCACCAAAAGCCTACTAGAACTGATTCATGATTTCAGCAAAGTTGCAGGATACAAAATCAATGTACAGAAATCGGTGGCATTTCTATACACCAACAATGAAGCAGCAGAAAGAGAAATAAAGAAGCTAATCCCTTTCACAATTGCACCAAAAACCATAAAATACTTAGGAATAAACCTAACCAAAGATGTGAAAGACCTCTACACTGAAAACTATAAAAAACTTATGAAGGAAATTGAGGAAGACACAAGGAAATGGAAAAACATCCCATGCTCATGGATTGGAAGAATAAATATCGTCAAAATGGCAATACTACCCAAAGCAATCTACACATTCAATGCAATCCCAATCAAAATTGCACCAGCATTCTTCTCAAAGCTAGAGCAAACAATCCTAAAATTTGTATGGAACCACAAAAGACCTCGAATAGCCAAAATAATACTGAAGAATAAAACCAAGGCGGGAGGCATCACAATCCCAGACTTTAACCTCTACTACAAAGCGGTGGTCATCAAGACTGTATGGTATTGGCACAAAAACAGACGCATAGACCAATGGAATAGAATAGAAAACTCAGAAATGGACCCGCAAGTATATGGCCAACTAATCTTTGACAAAGCGGGAAAATGTATCCAATGGAAAAAAGACAGCCTTTTTAACAAATGGTGCTGGGAGAATTGGACAGCAACATGCAAAAGAATGAAACTAGACCACTTTCTTACACCACTCACAAAAATAAATTCTAAATGGATAAAAGATCTGAATGTGAGGCAGGAAACCGTCAAAATCCTAGAGGAGAAAACAGGAAAAAGCCTCTTTGACCTAAGACGCACCAATTTCTTACTCGACACGTCTCCAAAGGCAAGAGAATTAAAAGCAAAGATGAACTATTGGGACCTCATCAAGATAAAAAGCTTCTGCACGGCAAAAGAAACAACCAACAAAACGAATAGGCAACCAACGGAATGGGAAAAGATCATCGCAAATGACATATCGGATAAAGGACTAATATCTAAAATTTATAAAGAACTTACCAAACTCCAAACCCGAAAAACAAACAACCCAGTGAAGAAATGGGCGGAAGATATGAATAGACACTTCTCCAAAGGGGACATTCAGATGGCCAACAGACACATGAAACGATGCTCAATGTCACTCAGCATCAGGGAAATACAAATCAAAACTACACTGAGATACCACCTCACACCAGTCAGAGTGGCTAAAATGAACAAATCAGGAAACTATAGATGCTGGCGAGGATGTGGAGAAGTAGGCACCCTCCTACACTGTTGGTGGGAATGCAAACTGGTGCAGCCACTCTGGAAAACGGTGTGGAGGTTCCTCAAAAAAATGAAAATAGAGCTACCCTATGACCCAGCAATAGCCCTGCTAGGAATCTACCCAAGAGACACAGGAATGCTGATGCATAGGAGCACGTGTACCCCAATGTTCATAGCAGCACTTTCGACAATAGCCAAATCATGGAAAGAGACCAAGTGCCCATCAACTGACGAATGGATAAAGAAGTTATGGTACTTATATACAATGGACTACTACGTGGCAATGAGAAAAAATGAAATCTGGCCATGTGTAGCAAGATGGATGGAAACTGGAGGGTATTATGTTAAGTGAAATAAGTCAGTCAGAAAAAGACAGATACCATATGTTTCCACGAATAGGTGGACTTTGTGAAACTAAGCAAAAACCAGGGGGAGGGGAAGAGGGGAAAGAAAAAAAAGACACAGAGAGGGAGGGAGATAAAACATAAGAGACTCTCAAAGACTAAGAAAAAACTGAGGGTAAGGGGGATGAGGGAGGGGGGGAGAGGGGGTGATGGGCATTAAAAAGGGCACATGTTGGGATGAACACTGGGTGTTATATGTAAACCAATTTGAAAATAAACTATTATAACAAAAAAAAAAAAAAAAAAAAAAAAAAAAAAAAAGAGTGACAGAACCAGACATATGCATATACTTTTTTATTTTCTTCCTCCACTTTCTTCCCTTCTCTATTCGGGTTGCATGTTTGTTTAACCAGACATTTTTAATCTACTCTTGTTATATCTCTTCTGTATTCCCTTCTTCCTTATTTTCCATTCCCCCACTCTGGAATAAGCTGTATGCTTTCTCTGATTCTCTACATTAACCCACATAACTTCTCTGATTCTCTGCCTGGTCGAATTTTTTTCTTTTTTTCTCCCCACCTCTGTCATTTCTCTTGCATGGGATAAGGCTTCTTTCACCATCACCACCCTCTTTTAAAAGTTTTCTCTGGATTATTTCAATAAACAAATCAAAGCACAGATGATGGAATGTCCAAACCACCAGTACGAGAAGGGAGATAAAGCAACCAGAGTCACAACCACAGAGAGCATGCAACACACTCCAAAAACACCTCCTCAAGGGCCAGGCCCTGGACAGTGTATGATACCTTTTGAAGATGGTAGTGCTGTAGGTGCAGGACACAACATGCTATGAAAACTCATAAAGGACAGAAAACTAGACAAAATGACCAAACAAAAGTATT
This sequence comes from Paguma larvata, assembly GCA_030068075.1. Classification (NCBI taxonomy): domain Eukaryota; kingdom Metazoa; phylum Chordata; class Mammalia; order Carnivora; family Viverridae; genus Paguma; species Paguma larvata. The sequence goes on along the minus strand of JAINVK010001333.1, from coordinate 30,054 downwards.
CTCCTCAAAGGAAACTCTAGGAAGGAATGACAGCCCGAGAACTGCTTCAAACAGATATAAACAATATATCTCTTCAAGAATTTAGAATGATAATCCTAAGATGAATAGCTGGGCCTGACGAAAGCATAGGAGATAGAAAAAACCTGTTGCTGCAGAGATCCACGAACTAGGAAATATGCATGATGAATAAAGATATGCTGTAAATGAGATTCAAAATAAACTAGATGCAGGAACAACAGGGATGGAGGAAGCAGAGCGGAGAATGAGTGAACCGGAAGATAAAATTATGAACAATGATGAAGTTGAGAAAAAGAGAAATAAAAAATACTAGAAATACTAGACCACTGTGGGAGAATCAGAGAAAATTATGGACAATGAAGAAGTTGAGAAAAAGAGAAACAAGAAAATACTAGAAATACTAGACCACAAGGGGAGAATCAGGGACCTAAGAGATAAAATTATGGATGAAGGTGAGAAAAAGAGAAATAAGAAATTATAGAAATAGTAGACCACGAGGGGAGAATCAGAAACTTAAGAGATTCCATGAAAGGAAATAATATCTGTATAACAGGAGTTCCAGAAAGCAGAAGAAGAGAGAGAAAGGGGCAGAAGATGCATTTGAACAAATTAGACCTGACAACTTCCCTCATGTGGCAAAGGAAGCAGACATGCAAGTCCAGGAGGCACAGACCTCCGTTCGCATTCAAAAAGAACAGGCCAACACCATGGAATATTATAGTGAAAGTGGCAAATTACAAAGATAAAGAGAGAATTCTGAAAGCAGCTAGGGACAAATGGGCCTACACCTACAAGGGTAGACACATAAGGGTAGCAGCAGACCTGTCCACTGAAACTTGGCAGGCCAGAAGAGAGTGGTAGGAAATACTCAATGTGCTGAATAGGAAAAAGTATGCTGCTGAGAATCCTTTATCCAGCAATGCTATCATTCAGCAGAGAAGGAGAGACAAAGGCTTTCCCAAACAAACAAAAACTGAGAGAGTTTCTGACCACTAAATCAGTCCTGCAGGGGATGCTAAGGAGGCTCTGTGAGTGGAATGCTACAAAGCCTACAAAGGACCAGAGCCATCATCACAAGCATGAAACCTACAGATAACACAGTGACACTCAATGCATATCTTTAAATAATCACTCCGAATGTGAATGGACTAATGTCCCAATCAAAAGACATAGAGTGTCAGAATGGATAAAATAACCAAGATCCATCTACTTGCTGTCTATAAGAGACCTATTTTAGACATGAGGACACCTTCCAATTGAACGTTTGGGGATGGAGAACCATCTATTATGCTACTGGAAGTCAAAAAGAAACTGGAGAAGCCATACTTACATCAGACAAACTACGTTTTAAACTAAAGACCCTAACAGAGATGAAGAAGGGCATTAGGTCATATTTAAGGGGACTATCCACCAAGAGACTAACCGTTGTAAATGTTTATGTCCCCTTGAGAGCTCTCAAATGGAAATAACGCTCACAATCATAAACAATCTTATAAATAATACTATGGTAATTGTAGGTGACTTGAATACTCCGCTTACAGCCATGGAAAGATCATCAAGGCAGAAAATCAATACAGAAACAATGGGCTTGAATGATACACTGGACCAGATGGACTTGACAGATATATTCAGAACTTTTCATCTCAAAGCAGCAGAATACACATTCTTCTCGAGTGCACGGGGAACAGTCTCTAAAACAGATCACATACTGGCTCACAACACAGCCCTCAAGAAATAGAAAAGAATTGATTTCATACCATGCATATTTTCAGATCACAACACTATGAAACTTGAAATCAACCACAAGAAAAAACTTGGAAAGCCTCCAAAGGCATGGAGGTTAGGGTACATCCTAAAAAAGGAATGGGTCCACCAGATAATTAAATGAGAAATTTAAAAACAGATGGAAACAAATGAAAATGAAAATATGACAGTCCAAACCCTTTGGGATGCAGCAAGGGCAGGCCTAGGAGGAGAGTACATTGCAGTCGAGGCCCATCTCAAGAAAGAAGAAAAATCCCAAAGACCAAACCTAATCTCACACCTAGAGGAACTAGAAGCAGAGCAACAAATAGAACCCAAGGCCAGCAGAAGAGAAATATAAAGGTTAGAGCGGAAATACATGATATAGAATCCAAAAACACAGTTGACCAGATCAATGAATCCAAGAGTTGTTTTGTTGAAAGAATAAACAAAATTGAGAAAGACCTAGCCAGACTTCTCAAAAAGAAACGAGAAAGAACCCAGATAGATAAAATCACGAATGACAGATGAGAGGTCAAATCCAACACCACAGAAATACAATCAATAGAGACTACTATGAAAATTTATATGCCATGAAACTGGGCAACGTGGAAGGAATGGACAAATGCCTGGACAACCCCATGCTACCAAATCTCGAATGGGAAGAAATAGAAGATTTGAAGAGACCCATAACCCATGAAGATATTCAATCAGTTATCAAAAATCTCACAACAAAAAGGAGTCCTGGGCCAGAGAGCTTCCCACAGGAATTCTACCAGACATTTAAAGCAGAGTGAAGAACTATACTTCTCAAGCTGTTCCACAAAATAGAAACGGAAGGAAAGCTTCCAGACTCATTCTATGGAGCCAGCATTACCTTGATTCCCAAACCAGACAGAGACCCCATTTAAAAGGAGAATTATAGGCCAATATCCCTGATGAATATGGATGCAAAAATTCTCGATAAGATGCTAACAACATGAATTCCACAGTATATAATAAGAACTATCCCCCAGATCATTAGGATTCTTTCCAGGGCTGCAAGTCTAGTTTGATATTTACAAATACTCACTGAGATACATCACATTTATAGAAGAAAGGAAAAGAATCAAATGATCCTGTCATTAGATGCAGAAAAAGTAGTTTACAAACTACTGCATCCCTTCTTAATAAAAACTCTCAAGAAAGTTGGGAAAGAAAGAGTACACCTTAACATTATAAAAGCTATATATGAAAGGCCCACAGCTAATATCATCCTCAGTTGGGAAATCTGAGAACTTTCTCCCTGAGATCAGGGAACAAGACAGAAATGTTCCCTGTCACCACTGTTGTTTAACAGAGTGTTGGAAGTCCTAGCCTCAACAATCACACAACAAAATGAAATAAAAGGCATCCAGATTGGCAAAGAAGAAGTCAAACATTCACTTTTCACAAGTGACACTCTACATGGAAACCTGAAAGACTCCACCCAAAAGCTACAAGAACTGATCAATGAATTCAGCAAAGTCACAGGATACAAAATCGGTGTACAGAAATCAGTTGCTTTTCTATACACCAATAATGAAGTAACAGAAAGAGAAATCAGATCTATTCCTTTTACAATTGCACCAAGAAGCAGAAAATGCATAGAATTAAACCTAACAAAGATGTAAAAGGTCTGTATGTGAAAACTATAGAAATCCTAGGAAAGAAATGAAAGAAGGCACAAGGAAATGGAAAAATATTCTATGCTCATGGATTTGAGGAAAAAATACTCTTAATATGTCAATACTACCCAAAGCAATCTACACATTGAAAGCACTCGCAATCAAAACTGCACTAGTATTCTTCTCAGAGCTAGAACAAAGAATCCTAACATTTGTATGGAACCACAAAAGACGTCACATGCGAAAGGAAAGTTGAAAAAGTAAGCCAAAGCTGGAGGCATCACAATCCCGGAACTTAGCCTGGATTCCAAAGCTGTAATCATCAAGACCATATACTATTGCCACAAAAAAACAGACATATAGGCCAATGGCATAGAGAACCCTGAATTGCACCCACAAATGTATAGCCAACTAATCTTTGACAAAGCAAGACAGAGAATCCAATGGAAAAAAAGACAGTCTCTTTAGCAAACGGTCCTGGGAGACTTGGACGGCAACATGGAGAATAAATCTGGACCACTTTCTTACGCCATTCACAAAAATAAACTTAAAATGAATGGGAGACTTAAATATGAAACAACATAAAAACCCTAGAGGAGAACACAGGCAACAACCTATTTGACATCAGCCGCAGCGACTTTTTAATCAACACGCGTCTGAAGGCAGAGCTAGAAAAGCAAACATGAACTATAGGGGCCTCACCAAAACAAAAAGCTCCTGCAAAGCAAAGGAAACTATCAACAAATCTAAAAGGCAGCCTATGGGATGGGAGAAGATATTGGCAAATGACATATCAGATAAAGGGCAGTATCCCAAATCTAGAAAGAACTTACCAAATGCAATGCCTGGAAAACAAAGAATTCAGGGAAAAACTGGGCAGAAGACATGAATAGATATTTTTCCAAAGAAGACGTCCAGATCGGTAACAGATCAACACATCATTCATCTGGGAAATACAAATCAAAACCCCATTGAGATACCACCTCACACCAGTCAGAGTGGCTAAAATGAACAACTCAGGAACCAACACATGTTGGCGAGGGAGTGGACAAAAGAGAACCCTCCTGCACTGTTAGTGAGAATGCAAACTGGTGCAACCCCTCTGGAAAACAGTGTGGAGGTTCCTCAAAAACTCAAAAATACAATTCCCCTAGAATCCAGCATTATCACTACAAGGAATTTATCCAAAGGACACAGGAGTACTGATTCATAAGCACACATTTACCTCAAAGTTTACAGCAGCGCTTTCAAAAGCAGCCATAGTGTGGAAAGAGCCTAAATATCCACCAACTGATGAATGGATAAAGAAGTTGTGGTTTGTATATAGGATGGAATATTACTTGGCAATGAAAAAGAATGAAATCTAGCCATCTGCAATGACTTGGATGGAACTGGAGGGCATTAAGCTAAGTGAAACAAGTCAATCAGAGAAAGACATATCATATATTTTCAGTCCTATGTGGAATTTGAGAAACCTCACAGAAGACCATGGGGGGAGAGAAGGGAAAAAAGTAGTTTCAAAAAGAGAGGAAGGCAAACCATAAGACACTCTTAAATACAGAAAACTAACTGAGGGTTTATGGGGGGCAGGGCATGCAGGGGGGGAACACGGTGATGGGTATTGAGGAGGGCACTTGCTGGGGTGAACACTGCAGGTTGTATATAAGCCATGGATCATGGGAATCTCCTCCCAAAACCAAACAAACCCTGGCCTACAGGAATCAGGCATACTATTAGCAATTTACTTGCAAATGGCTCTGCGGGGAAAAGTTCTTTTTTTCTCTAATTTTTCTTTTCTCTAACTATGTTTCCATAAAGCAAATCAAAAATTAATCAATAAAGAGAAAAGGTGAAAAGACTTTGGCAAATCTTATTTCTCCATGCGGGCAGAGCTCTGAATCACTGTTTAAAATGAAAATTACAGATCGGTTTTATGGCACTATAAAAATTGTGACACATACAAACATTGGCAATAGTCATAGCAGGAATACATCTAAATAATGTCTACATCTTTCTGTCCATATAGAGAATAGAATAAATATTAAGAATATATGTTAGGAATAAAAAATGGGTAAATACAAAAAAGTCATGCATTAACACCACTGAAGTATTAATGACAACTTGGTTGTTTGGGTGCTGTTGAAATGGCAGGTATTGGAGCAGTACGAAGTATGTAAAACTCAACACTGCTGGTTTCCATGTACAAAATCAGCTTAGAGGTTAATTAGATGGCAAGAACCATAGCTTAAAATATTATATACATTTTCATTACACACATTGGAGACAAAAATATTTCCCTTTAATAAAGATTTTCACATATAATGAGTTCAATGGGAAACAATAAACATGTTATGTAACCATCCACTAAATAAATGTTTACGATTTATGTTTCAGATCATGTAAATCTTCCTCAAAATCTGCAAATATCCTTGTGACGCTTTCAATACTGGATCTTCACTTGCACTGTCAGCAGATCCTAAAGGAGAAGTTCTAGGGAATTCCGATGCAAATTCAACACCATCTGAAAAGGAAAAGAAAGAATTATATTCTTTATCCAAAATTCTCTTAACTACAAGTTAGAAAAAGAAATTGGGGGGGGGCTTTTTGAGTGTTAACAAAAATGAAAAATACCTACACACACCTGCAATAGGAAACACGAGATTGCTATTAAACATTTTGCTCAGGGTTGCGCACTAAATTGATTGCTATTATGGGTAAACATCAGAGCTTCTGGTGTTTGTAATACAAGGTGAAATTACAAGAGGATGACACAGTCCACCCTGAACAATCGTAGGCAATAAACTGAAAAATCACACAGGCATTTCCAAACAGAGCCAAATATACAGGTAGAAACGACAGGTCGAAAACAAAACACAACTGGAACACACAGAAGGGCCATTCCAGTTTTGTGTCAATATTGTCTGCTTTCTGGTGAAGGTGACACGTAAGTTGATAGCTGAAGGACAAGGAAAAAGTATGCTGGGTAGAGGGAAGAAGCACATACAAAGAGTTAGAAGTGAGGAAGAACACTTGTGGGATTATAAGACGTTTAGCTTGACGGGGTTCTAGAGCATAGCAGCAGAGTAGGGTAAGTAGTGAGAGAAAAGGCTGAATAATCTGGCAAGAACCAAACTGATTTGGGTGTTTTGATTCCATGCTAAGGAATTTGAAGTTTTACCCAAGGGCAAAAGCAATGACAAGTCCATGAGTGAAGATTTAAATGCTTCCTGTCAGGTGACAGCTACATGATCTATAATTACCCCCACCAAGCATCGCTAGGACAACTTTGGTGTTTTTGGTCTTCTACCACTAGGAGAACAAAAATTTGATAAAGCACCTATTTTCTGAGAACGGTACAGGTTGACAGTTCCATAGGGATGGCACAAGTGAAAAGAAGATTAAAGCCAGAAATATTAATAGACATAGAGACTTCTGGAGATGTTTTTTAAATTGGTTTTTAATGTTTACTTATTTTTGAGAGAGAGACAGAACACAAGCAAGGAGGGGCCGAAAGAGAGGGAGACACAGAATCGAAGCAGGCTCCAGGCTCTGGGCTTTCAACTCAGAGCCAGACGTGGGGCTGGATCCCCCAGACCGGGAAGGCATGACCTGAGCTGAAGTCAGTCACTCAGCCGACTGTGGCACCCGGGCAACCCTACACTTTTGGGGATTTTCAAAATGCTATGAAACATGAGGACTAAATGAGGACGATGTCCATTCTTCATTATGCTCATGCTTTTCTATTTTTTATTAGATATGTACAAAAACTGTGAACGTAGTATGTATTATCCAAACAATGGAAAGGGATGCCATTTACAATTTATAGCTTATTTCAGAAATCAATGACATCTAAATTCAGAAATGAGGCAACGTACCTTTTTCTAGTTCTCTAGTTATAGCTTTATCTAACGCCCGCCGCATCTGAAAAGGTCAAATATTATTTAGAATGTGTAAGGTAAACCAAAGACATTGTAGGAATCATACGTACAGCTTATGAAATGTGGTCATGAAATAATACTTGTAGAGACTAACCCAAATTTAGGTATTACTGAAATAGAAAGAAAATCACAGAAATAAAAGAAAATATATTCCTATTTATTTTCGTTTTAGATAATTGGGAACAGATATATATTTATATATATGTATATATATGTATATATATATCTGTATTATATGTATATATATATAATGCTATTTATGTGAATCTGATAGAAAGTACAATTAATATTGGTCTATTGAATACATATAATTTCTGACAGGCGATGTTTGATCTCATTGGTATGAAAAAGTTCAAACAAGAGTCATATTTTATACTGCGTGTATTAATTCGAAATTCTTAGGAAAACTGCCCCCTTATGAAAGTTTAATCAGTTTTTTACTTTAATGAATTCTTCCTTAAAATGGGTGTTCCTATTTTGCACTTTTAAAAATCAAAATTTTCAGGCATGTTTTTTCTATTAATTTTTCAGGGCAGGCCCTTAACTACATAAAATGAAGAGAGTGGGACTGTCATAAATTCATGAAATGAAGAAAGTGGAACTGTCATACTGTCTGTGGAGATTCTACTGGCAAAATATTGAGTAAAAATATTTTGCTGTCTGTATTATGACCAAAACATATCTGTTCATATGGACACAAATATTTCAGGAAATCTGTTGGAAGAAAGGAACAATATAGGCTTAGGACCAGTTTTCAAACTTAGTTTCTGATTTAGAACTTTCTAGAATTAGAGATAAGGATCACAATATACAATTTCTCTTGGAACTTAGTTTCCTTTTTAGAAATTTGGACCCAGTTTTGAAACACTTGACTTATTAAAGTTATAGTTATCTACTTAATTAGGAAATGTGTCAGAATCTATCAAACTACAGTTGACCCTTGAGTAACACAGGATTTGGGGTGCTGACCCTTGGACTATCAAAAACATGAGTATAATTTTTGGATCCCCCAAAACATAAATACAAAAAGTCTACTGTTGACCAGAAGCCTTACCGGTAACACGGTCGATTAATACATGTTTTATACAGTGGAATAAGCTAGAGGGGGAAAAAAATGCCATCGAGAACGGCATAACGAAGGGGAAATACACTTCCATACTGTACAGTATCCAAAAAATATCCATGTGTAAGTATTGTGGATCTGCACAGTTCAAAACTATGTTGGTCAAGAGTCAATTGTATATTACAAGTGTTCCTATCTACAATGTTCTTATTTAGATCTTTCTTATAACAGGTATCCTCTCAGTGAATGCCCAAAATGGGGTCTAAAATAGTGTACTGAACACAATCAACACTGCGGTGATAAAAATATCCATTGCCCTTAAAAATCTAGGGGTGAAGACAAAAAATTTGGCTAACATGTTTCCTAATATTTTCCGAGAGTGTTCTCCCTAGTACTTTTGTTTAATTGAAGTAGAGTGACATACAAGGTTATACTAGTTTCAATATGCAAATTCAGATTTGACAATTCTATACACTATGCTATGCTCACTACCAGAAGTGGAGGCACCCGCTGTCACCAGACAACATTAGTACAATCTTATTGATGAAATAGCCTTATGCTGTATTCTTCATTCCTGTGACTTATTTATTTTATAACTGGAAGTTTCTACCTCTTCTAGATCTCTTCATGATGTCTGACTCTGATCATGATCCGGTACAGCAGGAGCCAGTCCAGCACGGTATGATTCAACTTCTGTTTCCATTCTCTGTTTATTTTGTTTTCCATTCTCAAATTTAGAGGTTAGCATCGTTATCTCACCTGTCAGATCATTAAGTTCTCCCTTATTTTGAGGTCGAGTTTTCCTTAATATTTTGTCACTCAGTTTTAGAGCCTTTAGCAGTCTGTCATTCTGTTCTTTTAATGTTGCAATTTTTTCACAATATGTCTTTTCCTTGATCTGGCTCTCCATTTTTCTTCTGTCTCTCTCCAATCTTAGCATTGTACATTCATACTTCGCCATGTACTTTCCATTCAACATATCTAGTAGTTTATTTATCCAAACAGGATCCTAAGTAAAACAAAGGAGATTTTCAGATAGCACTCAATCAAATGACATTATCATGATTTTCTCTGAAATTGAAGTATAACCTCTATTTATACGATGAAATGGTTGCAGCGTGGCTCAGTTGGTTAAGAGTCTGACTCTTGATTTTGGCTCAGGGCGTGATCTCAGATTTTGCGGGTTCAAGCCCCCTATCAGGCTCTGTGCTGACAGTACGGAGCCTGCTTGAGATTCCCTTTCTCCCATCTCTGCTACTCCCCTGCATACAGTCTCTCTCTCAGATATAAATAAACAAACATTAGAAGAAAGAGGAGGGATGGAGGAAGGAAGGAAGGAAGAAAGGAAGTTACAGTAAGTGAATATCCAAATGGAAAAGAAATAAATTTGGCTTCAAAACTCAAACTTTATGAAAGCATAAATTCCCAAAAGTTCAAAACATTAATTGAAGATAATGAATGCATGAGAGTAAATAAGAATTCCTGAGAAAAATTTAAGAATCTCAGAAGTGGGAAGGCCTTACTCTGATTTACAATAAACCAGAAGGCCCAAAAGAAAAGATTAATAAATCTGACTACCCTTAAAAATTGAGTTTATAGTCTGGTATCTATCACAGCCAACCCACAGTAAAATCCTGAGCTCTATGGGGCGCGTGGATGGCTCAGTCGGTTGGGCGTGTGACTCTTCTCAGGTTATGATCTCACACTTTGTGGGTTCGAGCCCTGCTTCGGGCTCTGTGCTGACAGCTCAGAGCCTGAGGTCAGCTTCAGATTCTGTGTCTCCCTCTTTCTGCCCTTCCCTCACTCACGCTCTGTCTGCCTGTCTCTTTCTCTCTCAAAACTAAAATAACCATTAAAAAATGAAAAAAAAAAAAAACTCCCTAGCTCTGCATATATTTGGACAGATTAAATTTCCTAAAATTCTTTTGACTTGAGGATATTTCATAGATATCTACTTTTCTAACATGTCTATAGTCAGTTATGAGAGTTACATCTACTGATCACCCACCAGTCTAGGCACTGTACTATAACACTTCTACATACATCAGTGAGCATCAAGGATAATTTGGTTATCCCAGTTCTAGAATGGAAAGATTAAAAATGTGAGCTGCAGGACTTTGCCCAGATCTTCTCACTCCACGACTAGCGCTCTTGCACCCACCATTGCTTTTCTCTAGTGTAACTACATAAATACAAAAGAAGCCTTATATTTCAAAATACTTTGAGTAAATAAAGTGAAATGTATACATCCTTAGAAAATCATGAGATTATTTATGCTGCAGATATTTTTATTTCCTCTTCATGTATAAAACAGTAATAAATATAAAATCAGGGATATACACTGAACGATTTTATTAGGAATAAAACATCTTTTCAAAATTATCAGTAAGTATATATTACAGCATACCATTGTTTTCACAAGCTCCTAGGAATGAAATAGAATACTACTTGACGAAAGCTGTTACTTTTCTCAAAAGTAGGAGACTTGATACCCAAAATATGATCTCTGAACTGCCTACACTAGTCCTCCTGTCCATCAGCAGAGGTGTTAAACTAACCTATTCATATACCAACGCAGTGAACTAACTGTTCGAAACCAAAACGTATGTTGTTAGTAGCAATAGTTTTGAGATTATGGAAAGCTCATCATTTCCTACGGAAAATAATAAAAGCCTCTTATTTGGATGAGGACATTAAGGATGTCACTATTTGTGGCAGACAAATGCACTTAGGTGAGAATTTCTTTTATCCAATGAAGCAAAAATGTCACGATCCCTCACGCACCTCCCAAATGTATACGTGCTCTTAAAATCCGCTATACTTTCCACGATGCGCGGTGTTGGCTTTTTAAAATATATACTTATACATACATACATGGAGAAAAAAGTAATAATAATTAAAAAGATAAAATATATACAAATACATACACAGATGTACTTCAAAGTAACTAAACAAAATACCTGAGAATTCATTTTCTTATTAGCCAGTACTATCTCCATTCGTTTGCAAACGTGATTGCTTAGAATTCCACCTGTCATTCTCTGGCATTCTGTTCTCCAGAAAGTTGACAGTGATGTCATTTTGCCCTTCTACACACTAGAGACACATTTCACTACGATTCTAGTCTCATATCATGAAAAAGAAAGGCTAAGGCTGAAGAGGAGAGCTTTAAAAAAATGTTCAAAGGAACATCATCTCCTGTTTTAATTTATTTTAAAGCTAAATGATAATATACAAGGAATGAAAGGGATACTATAATATATATGGATAACATACTATATATTATTGATGGAAATACACAGTGTTTATCAAAAACGAATTTACCAGCTTCTTCCTACATTCTTCGATCTCCAGATCTATGTCGCGTGTTCTATGAGTGTCTTCAATTTGTTTTTTCGTTTCCATTTCTATGGTGTATTTCTCTTGTTTTTTTCGCAACTCCTCCCTAAATGTTTCAGAAAACATAGCAGAATTTCGTCTTTTTGCTTCTTCTTCTTTGAGATTACACCTGCAATTAAATGTATTTCTTTTCATGTTTGTTTGGTCACAAATAAAAAGTTCATTTTATATCTGGTTTCACATATGTTGGCTTATTATCCAAATGAAATTCCAAGTGCCCATCAACTGACGAATGGATAAAGAAGTTATGGTACTTATATACAATGGACTACTACGTGGCAATGAGAAAAAATGAAATCTGGCCATGTGTAGCCAGATGGATGGAACTGGAGGGTATTATGTTAAGTGAAATAAGTCAGTCAGAAAAAGACAGATACCATATGTTTCCACGAATAGGTGGACTTGGTGAGACTAAGCAAAAACCAGGGGGAGGGGAAGAGGGGAAAGGAAAAAATGACACAGAGAGGGAGGGAGATAAAACATAAGAGACTCTCAAAGACTAAGAAAAAAACTGAGGGTAACGGGGATGAGGGAGGGGGGAGAGGGAGTGATGGGCATTAAAAAGGGCACATGTTGGGATGAACACTGGGTGTTATATGTAAACCAATTTGAAAATAAACTATTATAAAATTAAAAATAAATAAATAAATAAAATAAAACAGCAGCAAAAAAAAATAGAAATTTCTATGTTCTGAATAGTTTTTTTTTTCCTTTCCAGGGCTCCTATTTTTAATTCCTCACTTCAATCTCTTCCAAAAGATATATACAATTGAAAAGAAGCAGTGTAGCACTTTCGACAATAGCCAAATCATGGGAAGAAACCAAGTGCCCATCAACTGACGAGTGGATAAAGAAGATGTGGTACATATATACAATGAACTACTACGTGGCAATGAGAAAAAATGAAATCTGGCCACGTGTAGCAACATGGATGGAACTGGAGGGTATTATGTTAAGTGAAATAAGTCAGTCAGAAAAAGACAGATACCATATGTTTCCACAAATAGGTGGACTTTGTGAGACTAAGCAAAAACCAGGGGGAGGGGAAGAGGGGAAAGGGAAAAAAAGACACAGAGAGGGAGGGAGATAAAACATAAGAGACTCTCAAAGACTAAGAACAAACTGAGGGTGAGGGGGATGGGGGAGGGGGGAGAGGGGGTGATGGGCATTAAAAAGGGCACATGTTGGGATGAACACTGGGTGTTATATGTAAACCAATTTGAAAATAAACTATTATAAATTAAAAAAATAAGATGTAAAAAAAAAAGAAGCAGTGAGAAAACATTATGCAACTTAGTTACTCTTAGTCAGTAATAGCTCTGGTAGATGCTGTAGGTAAGGAATCTTGAAATTATTCAGGAAGGTTAGAGTTGAAAATTACCCTCTTCCCCACCGGTATATATATTCCTCCATAGGACAAGCAGTTATTAATTAAAAAGAGAAGTGGGTGGTTATAAACAAGTTTATAAGGTGTCTAATATCTGTTGCCCTATGCTTTAGGTTTCTTCTCCCACAACACTTGCAACTTATCTTGTTGATTTTTATCTATTTAATGATTCATTTAAAAATCCCTTTTAGAACAAAGGGTCCATATTAATTAAGTAAATAATAAAGAGTAATATGTGCTTTCAGCATAATCTTTTGAATTAATGTTATCTACATAGGACAGAGATGTTGAAAAAACTTATCAGTAATCACTTTCCATTTTACTTTTTTAAAAATTTTCTTCATTTTTTTGAGAGAGAAAGAGAGAGCACATGCAAACAATGGAAGGGCAGAGGGAGTGGGAAACAGAAAATCCAAACTGGGCTCTGAACTGACAGCAGATATTCTCATGTGGGGCTCGAACTCACTAACCCTGAGGTCATGACCTCAGCCAAAGTCTGACGCTTAACGGACTAAACCACCCAGGCACCCCCATTTTTATTTATTTTTTTAATTGAGAGGGAGATTGCACAAACGAGCAAGGCTGGAGAGAGATAAAGGGAGAGAGAGTAAGAGAGAACCCCATGAGGGGCAGGGAGAGGGAGAGGGAGAGAGAGAGAATGAGAGAGAAGCGGGGCTCACCGAAGCAGGGCTAGAACCCACCCAAAGCGGGACTCAAACTCACGAGATCATGACCTGAGCCAAATTCAGATGCTTTAGCAACTAAGCCACCCAGGTGCCTTCCACTTTACTTTTTAATCTCTGCATCTGTTAAGATTAAATTTGAATATGTTTTTGAGAATTTTTCTGTCTTGAGGAAAGTAACCATTTGATACTCTGTTGGTGGGTATATAAATGAACCTAAACTTTCCTGAAAAGCATTTAAAAATATGGATCAAAGACCTTCTTAAAAATTTTTATCCTTTAACCAAATAATACTACATTGAAGAACTTATTCCAAGTAAGTAACCAGATATGTAGAAACTGATTTCTAAAAAAGACATTCCTAACAGCATGAACTAAACTACAGAAAATTGAAAAACAAGCAAATATCAATCTGTTAAATAATGAGGTTTCCATATGGTGGACTTTTATATGGCCAATAAAATGATGATTTGGAATATACATTAGATTCTTAGAGGCATTTACTGTTCACAGAACGTGCTGTAATATTTCCAAGAATCTCACACTTCACAACACTAAAGAAGGTTTCTTCCCTGGAAAATCCCAGAAGGTAGGTTAGCAATGACAAAACTTCCCCTACACATCTGTAGCAAGAAAGCAAACAGTTCTATACCTCAAAGTAGAAACTTCACGTTCCCAGTCATGTTTTTCGTGTGCTAACTGGGAATTCTTTTCTCTTATTTATGCTAGCTCCTTCTGCAACATGTTAGTCTTTTCTTCCATTTTCCTTGCTTTTTCTGTAAGTTCCTTCAATTGCGTTTGAAGTGTTCCTTTTATTCGTCTTTCATATGAAAGACTTGCATCCTGCCCTTTCAGGAATTTAACAGCCTCCGCATCAGAGAAATAACAAAAACAGAAATAAAATATATGAGTACTTTTTGCATATACAGGACTGTGCATTTTAAATTCACTCATTCACACACTGAATCAATATACAACTTAATGTAAGACATTATACTAATCTCTGCAGATAAAACAAGTAAGACTCCTGGCTCTCGTTTAGCTGAAAGTCTAGTGAAGGAGAAAGGTGACTAAAATGATCACTATAAATTCAGATAGTTCCTATTAGAAAACAGAGTTCTATGATCATAACTTGATCTAGATTGGGCCCAAGGAAGATTTCCCTGAGGAAGAGATAACTATACTGACGAATGAAGGATAAGCAGGAAGCAATTAAGCAAAGGAGGAAGAACACTCTAGACAGTCGAGAGCACGTGCCAAAGTTCCACTGTAATCTGCTTCTGGCCAAGATGCAGTGACACGTACTGATATAGCTTCCTACCAGAAGCAAGCCAAAACAAAACAGACAAATAACATTTTAAATTGGCTTTCAAGACACAGGACTTCAGGCAATGAAGGACAATGATCCCTGAAAATAAAACCAATTATCCTAACACACTGCCTTGAGAGAATTTTCAGGCCACCACAAGAGAAAAAAATTAAATAGACTCTACCAGACTCCTTGACTTGAGGGGATGAAACTGAGAGCCTGGTGAGGTCAACGTCAAGGTACCTGATAGAGATGACAGGTCAGACATACAGGAGAGGAGAAAGCACAACATGGAAAGAACCCTGGAGACCTGTATAGGGCCCTCCTTGGGTATTCATCAGAGTAACAACCAATGCATACATGTAATCAAGTCACTTGTGACCAAGGGAAAAAAAACCTGAAAAGAATAGAGGAAACACTGCCTGGTGCTCACAAAGCATGAGGGATAGTATCTATTCACAGTAGCTAGGATGGAACAACTCGTAATTTGCCGTAGGCTGAGCACTACTCTGGTTTCATCTAACAATTCGTAAGAACAAGACCGAAGGATCAAACTGTTTGTAGGTAACTTAACTATAGCTCAAAACAAAGCATGAAAAAACAAGTAGAGGCAGAGAAGCCATTTTTTGAAAACCAAATAGCACTTACAGAGATGTAAATTGTGTTCGATATGAAAATTATAATGGATAGAAATAAACACATATTAGACATCCCAAAAGAAAAGACTCAAGTTTAACATTGGAAAATCTTGAGAAAACTTCAGGTGGGAAATACACAATGGCCCAAAGAGGCAGGGGGAAGGGACAGAAAAATATATTTAAAGAAAAAATGGCCAAAATATTTCTAAACTTAATGAAAACTATAATCCCACAGATCCAAGAAGGATTTGTCTGGGAGAGAAGAGATGGAAACAAACTATTGTCATTTTCTTCAGCTACATATGATGTGATATAACACTACTGGAAGGTAGACTGTGATGCTTCAGTCACACACTCTAAACCATAAACTAACCACTAAAAAAGCAAAACAAAAAAGTTATAGCTAGTAAGCCTAAAAGAATGAATGAATGAATGAATGAATGAATGAATGAATGAATAATTCGCACAAAATAATAAATATTACTTGATGAAAAGAAAACAGAAAAAGAAGAGAATGAGAACAAAGAGCAGACAGGACACATGGAAATCAAACAGCATGATGACAGATTCATATCAATTATATCAATAATCGCATGAAAGGAAAATGTTCTAAAAACCTCAATTAAAAGGCAGTTTGTAGGAATCGATAAAAAAGGAAGGCTCAACTATATGCCACCTATAAAAATGCACTTTAAATATAAAGTCAGAAATTTGTTAAAAGACAGAAATATGATGGACCACACGACACGTGACAAAAGACGGCTGAGCTCCAGTGGCTCTATTAATACCAGACAAAATAGTTTTCAAAGCAAAATATATTACAGCAATAAATATTAGGTCATTTGATCATGATAAAATGTTATGATCATAACAAGCCTACATGTTCATGTATCTATAAATAGCTTCAAAATGTATGGAGCAAATACTGATAAACCAAAAAGAGAAAGAGGCAAATTCACATTCATAATCTGATATTTCAATAGGCAGAACACAACAGCAAGGACACGGTAGACTTGACCACCACCATCCTTCTCAAGTATCTGTGGAACACTTACCAAAAAGGACTGTATTCTGAGTCATCACATAAATCTTTACAAAAGGAATAAGTCAAAACGACTGAAGTCATAAAAATGCTTTCCCTGACAGCAAACCAATCAAAGGAAAATCAAGAACAATAATATCTCTGAAAACACTCAAATATTTGTGAGTTAAATAACACATCTCAATAACCCTCAGGTCAAAGAAGTAACGAAGAAAGAATTTAGAAAGTATTCGGAACTGAATGAACACGAAACCATATTAGAATTTGTAGAATTCTGCTTTAGGAGCACTCCCATGAACCTTTAGAACACTGAATGAATACATTACAAAAGAAGAAAGTTCTCAAATGAATGACGTTTGGTTCCATCTTTAGTAACTAGAAAAAGAAAAACAAGTTGAACCTAAACCAAGCAGAAGAAAGGAAAAAATAAAAAATCAAAGCCAATACAACATGACAGAAATCAGATAAACAACAGAGAATAATCAATGAAACCAAAATGCTTTCAAGGAGGTGAATAAAAGTGACAAGTTTATACCAAGAGTGATCATGAAAGAAAGAGAAACAAGGGAACTATGGACCATATATCAGAAATTAGTAATGCAACATTACTTCAAATTCTACAGATATTAAAAAAATTTAAAAAGTAATATGAACTTTATAGAACTAAATATGACAACTCAGATGAAGTGGGTAAATTCCTTGAAAGACAGAAATGATCAAAGCTCAATCAAAAATAAGGGGTGCATGGCTCAGTTGGTAGAGCCTGTGAATCCCGATTTCTGGGTCGTGAGTTGAAGCCCCACTTTGGGTGTAAGGATTACTAACATAACATACCATACCATAACATAAAATGAAATAATGAAACAAAATGAAATGAAATAAAACCATAAAATATAAAAGAGCAAAAAATAAAATAAAAAATACAATACAATACAGAAAGAAAAAGGACAGGTAAGCTAACAAATCCTAAGTCTATAAGAGAAACTAAATTCCTAGTTAATGATCTTGCCACACAAAAAATTACAGGGCCAAGTGGCTACACTGATACATTCAACCAACATTTTAGGAAGAAATGGTATCAGTTCTACACAAATTTTCCCCCAAAAGTGGAGAGGAGAAATTTTCTCACCTCATTCTATGAAACTAGTGTTACCCTGAAACCAAATCCAGACAAAGATACTACAAGAAAGAAAATTCTATCATAAACATGGAAGTAAAAATTCTAAAGAAAACACAAATCAAATCTAACAATCCATTAAGGAGGGGAAGAGTCAAGATGGCAGAAAAGTAGGGGAACTTGAAATTACCACGTCCCTCAAAAACAGCAAGTGCCCATCAACTGACGAATGGATAAAGAAGTTATGGTACTTATATACAATGGACTACTACGTGGCAATGAGAAAAAATGAAATCTGGCCATGTGTAGCCAGATGGATGGAACTGGAGGGTATTATGTTAAGTGAAATGAGTCAGTCAGAAAAAGACAGATACCATATGTTTCCACGAATAGGTGGACTTTGTGACACTAAGCAAAAACCAGGGGGAGGGGAAGAGGGGAAAGGAAAAGAAGCCACAGAGAGGGAGGGAGAGAAAACATAAGAGACTCTCAAAGACTAAGAAAAAACTGAGGGTGAGGGGGATGGGGGAGGGGGGAGAGGGGGTGATGGGCATTGAAGGGGGCACATGTTGGGATGAACACTGGGTGTTATATGTAAACCAATTTGAAAATAAACTATTATAAAATTAAAAAAAAAACACAAAAAAACAGCAGTACTGTGGCCAGAAGATGTGGAACTCTAGGAATCCAGGCTACAGAGTGACATAAACTTGCCCAGGCGTCCATGGGGACAACTTGCCAGGTCAAAGACATTTTTAAACTATTCTTTTGGCACATCTTCTGTGTCTCTTCTCCTTTATTTTCCTGTCTCTCTCTGTCTCTCTGGATTAAGCAATAGAGTTTCTCTGATTCTCTGCCTGGTCAATTTTTTTCTGCTTTTCTTTCTCCCCACCCCTGTCATTTCTCTCTTTGTATGGGGAGAAGTCATCTTTTTTTTTATTATTATTATAATAGTTTATTTTCAAATTGGTTTACATATAACACCCAGTGTTCATCCCAACATGTGCCCTTTTTAATGCCCATCACCCCCTCTCCCCCCTCCCTCATCCCCCTTACCCTCAGTTTTTTCTTAGTCTTTGAGAGTCTCTTATGTTTTATCTCCCTCCCTCTCTGTGTCTTTTTTTTCTTTCCCCTCTTCTCCTCCCCCTGGTTTTTGCTTAGTTTCACAAAGTCCACCTATTCGTGGAAACATATGGTATCTGTCTTTTTCTGACTGACTTATTTCACTTAACATAATACCCTCCAGTTCCATCCATGTTGCTACACATGGCCAGATTTCATTTTTTCTCATTGCCATTGTATATAAGTACCATAACTTCTTTATCCATTCGTCAGTTGATGGGCACTTGGTCTCTTTCCATGATTTGGCTATTGTCGAAAGTGCTGCTATGAACATTGGGGTACACGTGCTCCTATGCATCAGCATTCCTGTCACCCCCCACTGTTTAAAATTTTTCCAAGGTTACTTTAACGAACAAATCAAAGTACACCTAGGGCAATGTCTAAACCACCAATACGAGGAAGGAGATAAAGCAACCAGAGTCACAAGAAAAGAGAGCACACACACACACTCCAAAAACTCCTCCAGAAAGGCAAGAACCCAGACAGTGTATGACCCCTTTTGAGTATAGAGTGCTCTCAGGTGCAGAACACACGACACGCTATTAAAACACATAAAAGACTGAAAACTAGCCAAAATCATGAAACAGAAGAATTCTCCTCAAAAGAAACTTGAGGAAGAAATGACAGCTAGAGAATTGCGCGAAACAGAAATAAGCAACATATCGAATCAAGTCTTTAGAGTAATAGTTGTAAGAGAAATAGGTGGCTTAGAGGAAACCATAGACAACAGCAGAGAGTCTATTGCTGCAGGGATCAAGGAACTAAGAAATAGTAACAACAAATTGAGAAATACTGTCAATAAGAGGCAAAATAAACTAGATGCAGTGACAGCAAGGATGGAGGACGCAGAGGGGAGAATAAGTGAAATAGAAGATAAAATTATGGAAAAAGGTGAGGCTGACAAAAAGAGAGATAAGAAAATATTAGACCCTGAGGGGAGAATTACAGAACTAAGTGATTCAATGAAATGTAATAATATCCATATCATAAGAGTTCCAGGAAAAGAGAGAGAGAGGGGCAGAAGGTTTAATTGAACACATGATAGCTGAGAACTGCGCTAATCTGGAGAAGGAAGCAGACACCCAAATCCAGGAGGCATAGACAACTCCCTTCGTTATCAACAAGAATAGGTCTTCCCAGCATATCATAGTGAAACTGGCAAATTACAAAGATAAAGGGAGGATTCTGAAAGGAGCCAGGGACAAACGGGCCTCAACCTACAAGGGTAGACATATATGGGGCGTAGCAGACCTGTCCAAGGAAATTCGGCAGGCCAGAAGGGGATGGTAGGAAACATTCAATGTGCTGAATAGGAAAACTATGGGGCCAAGAATCCTTTAACCAGCAAGGTAGTCATTCAGAATAGAGGAAAAGATAGGCTTTCCCAGACAAACAAAAACTAAAGGAGTTCATGTCTGCTACACCCATCCTGCAGGAGATCCTAAGGGGTACTCTGTAAGTGGAAAGCTACAAAGACTACAAAGGAACAGAGTCGTCAACATCACAAGCATGAAACCTACAGATAACACAATGACACTAAATCCATATCTTTAAATAATCTTTCTGACAGTGACGGGAATAATGACTCAATCAAAGTACATAGGGTATCAGAATGGTATAAAAAAATCCATCTATATGCTGTCTACAAGAGACTTATTTTAGACATGAGGACACCTTCCGTCTGAAATTAGAGGATGGGGAATCTATCATACTACTGGAAGTCACAAGAAAGTTGGAGTAACCATACTTACATCAGACAACCTAGATTTTAAACTAAAGAATCTAACAAGACATGAAGAAGGGCAATATATCATCCTTATAGGTGACTTTAATACCCCACTAACAGCAATGGACAGATCATCTAGGCAGAAAATCAATACAGAAATAATGGCCATGAATGTTACACTGGACCAGATGGACTTGACAGACATATTCAGAACTTTGTATCCCAAAGCAACAGAATACACATTCTTCTCGAGGGCACGTGGAACATTCTCCAAAACAGACCACACACTGGCTCACACAACGGAGATCACACCATGCATATTTTCAGATCACAACACTATGAAACTTGAAATCAACCACAAGAAAAAATTTGGAAAGCCTCCAAATGCACCGAGGTTAAAGGACATCCTACTAAAGAATGAATAGGTCAACCAGACAGTGAATGGGAGAAATTTAAAAATATATGGAAACAAATCAAAATGAAAACACGGCAGTCCAAACCCTTTAGGATGCAGCAAAGGCAGCTTAAAAGGACACTTCATTGCAGTCCAGACCTGAGGAAACAAGAAAAATCCCAAATACAAAACCTACTCTCACACCTAAAGGAGCTAGAAGCAGAACAGCAAAGAAATCCCAAAGGCATTAGAAGAAATAATAAAGATGAGAGCAGAAATAAACAACATAGAGTCCAAAAACCAAAAAACAAAACAGGAGGACATATCAATGAATCTAAAAGCAGGTTTTTTGAAAGAAGAAACAAAATTGATAAATCCCTTGCCAGACTTCTCAAAAAGAAAAGAGAACCCAAGGAGATAAAATCACGAATGAAAGAGGAGAGATCACAACCGATACCACAGAAATACAATTATTAGAGAATACTAGGGAAAGCTTCTATGCCAACAAACTGGACAACCTAGAAGAAATGGATGAATACCAAATTCCCACACACTACCAAAACTCAACCAGGAAGAAAAAGAAAATTTGATCAGAACCATAAGCAGCAAAGAAATCCAGGTATCAAAAATCCCCCAACAAATATTAGTCCTGGGCCAGATGGCTTCCCAGGGGAATTCTAGAAGACATTTAGGGCAGAGTTGTTACCAATCCTTTTCAAGCTAGTGAACCAGTAGAAACGGAAGGAAAGCTTCCAGACTCATTCTATGGAGCCACCATTACCTTGATTGCCCAAATGGAAAGACAGCACTAAAAAGGAGAATTACGGGCCGATATCCCTGATGAACATGGATGCAAAAATGCTTAACAAGATGCTAGCAAGACGAACTCAACTCTATATTAAAAGAACTATTCACCATGAACAAGTGGGATTCATTTCTCGGCTACAGGGCCAGTTCAATAGATGCAAATCAATCAATGTGATACATCGTATTAATTGAAGAAAGGATAAGATCATTCATATGATCCTGTCAACAGATGTAGAAAAAGCGTTTGACAAAATAGAGCATCCTTTTTTCATAAAAACCCTCAAGAAAGTTGAGATAGAAGGAATATACCTCCATATCCTAAAAGTCATATATGAAAGGCCCACAGCTAATATCCTCAGTGGGGTAAAACTGAGAGCTTTCTGTCTGAGATCTGGAACATGAAAGGGATGTCCACCAATGGGCAAAGAAGTTAAACTTTCACTTTACACAGATAACATAATACTTCTCATGCAAAACCTGAAACACACCACCCAAAAGCTGCTAGAACGGATACATGAATTCAGCAAAGTCACAGGATAGAAAATCAACACACAGAAATTGGTTGCACTTCTCTATACCAATAAGGAAGGAACAGAAAGAAAAATCAAGAAATCGATCTCATTTACAATTGCATCAAGAACCATAAAACACCTAGGAATAAACCGAACCAAAGATATAAAAGATCTATATGCTGAAAACTAGAGAAAACTTATCACAGAAATTGAAGAAGACACAGAAAAATGGAAAACCATTTCATGCTCATGGATTGGAAGAACAAATATTGTGAAAATGTCAATACTAACCAAAGGGATCGACACATCCAATGCGATCCCAATCAAAGTTGCACCGCCATTCTTCTCAGAGCTAGAACAAACAATCCTAAAATTTGTATGGAACCACAAAGACCCCAGAGAGCCAGGGTAATGTGGAAAAAGAAAACCAAAATGGGAGGCATCACAACCTCAGACTTTAGCCCCTACTACAAATGGTAATCGGTATACTATTGGCACAAAAAGAGACTCACAGACCAATGGAATACAAGAGAGAATCCAGTAATGGACCTACAAATGTATGGTCGACTAATCTTTGACAAAGCAGGAAAAATATGCAATGGAAAAAAGGGTCTCTGTAGCAAATGGTGCTGGGAGAACTGGACAACATGGCAGAATGATGAAACTTGATCACTTTCTTCCACTATACACAAAAATATTCTCAAAATGGATGAAAGACCTAAATGTGAGACAGGAAACCATCAACCCCCTAAAGGAGAACACAGAAACAACCTCTTTTTTTTTTAATTTTTCTGAATGTTTATTTATTTTTGAGAGACATAGAGACAGAGTATGAGCAGGGGAAGGGCAGAGAGAGAGGGAGATACAGAATCTGAAGCAGGCTCCAGGCTCTGAGCTGTCAGCACAGAGCCCGATGCGGGGCTCGAACTCACAGACTGTGAGATCATGACCTGAGCCGAAGTCGGCCGCTTAACCAACTGAGCCACCCAGGCGCCCCAGAAACAACCTCTTTGAGCTCAGCTCCAGCAACTTCTTCCTCAATACATCTCATTCTTTAAGGGAAATAAAAGCAAAAATGAACTATTGGGACCTCTTCAAAGTAAAAAGCCTCTGAACTGCAAAGGAAACAATCATCGAAATTCAAAGGCAACCAAGGGAATGGGAGAAGATATTTGCAAATGAAATATCTGATAAAGTGTTAGTATCCAAAATCTAGAAAGAATGTCCCAAACTCAACACCCAAAAAACCAAGAATCTGGAAAGAAATTGGCAGAAGACATGAATAGACTCCTTTCCAAAGAAGTCATCTGGATGGTCAACAGACACATGGAAAGATGCTCAACATTGCTCACCATCAGGGCAATCCAAATCAAAAGCACACTGAGATACCACCTCAACTGGTCAGAGTAGCTAAAATTAATAACCCAGGAGACAAGAGAAGTTGGGGAGGATGTGGAGAAACGGGAAGCCCCTTGCACTGTTGGTGGGAATGCACGGATGGTGCAGCTGCTCTGGAAGAGCATGTGGAGGTTCCTCAAAAACTTAAAAATAGAATTACCCTGCAACCCACCAATAGCAATACTAGGAGTTTATCCAGAGGATCCAGGAGTCCTGATTCACAGGGGCACATGTACCCCAACATTTATAGCAGCAGTATCAACAATAGCCAAATTATGGAAAGAGCCCAGATGTCCACCAACTGATGAATGGGAAAAGAAGATGTGGTTTATATATACAATGGATATTACTTGGCAATGAGAAACAATGAAATCTTGGCGTTTGCAACAACCTGGATGGAACTAGAGGTTGGCATGCTACGTGAAATAAGTCATTCAGAGAAACACAGATATCCTATGTTTTCACTCATATGCGGATTTCAAGAAACTTAAAACTAGAACATGGGGGATCGGAAGGGGGAAAAATCGTTCCAAATAGACAGGGAGGCAAACCATAAGAAACTCTGAAATACAGAGAACAAACTGAAGTTTGATGGGGGGGGCGGGGGAAAGGGGCAAAGGGGTGATGGGCATTGAAGAGGGCACTTGTTGGGATAAGCACCGAGTGTTGTATATAAGTAATGAATCTTGGGAATCTACGCCTGAAGCCAAGAGCACAGTGTATACACTGTATGTTAGCTACCTTGACAATAAATTATATTAAATAAATAAATAAATAAATAGCCATGGAGAAAAAAAAACTAACAATACTTTAAGGGATAATTTGTATGACCAAATGGGGTTTATCCCAGAAATACAGGGTTGATTTAACATCAAAAACCAATTAGTGTTAGTCACCATATTAACAAACTAAACACGGAAAACCCTATGATCATGTCAGTCAATAAAATCAGTCACTTGACAAAATTCAATATCCATTCCAGATAAAAACTTTCAGCAAAATCTGAAATACAGGGGAACTTCAATGTGATTTAAAAAAAAAAGAGCTATGGTAACTCTACACCTAACATTGTATATAATGGTAAAAAAATGAATGAATTTCATAGAAGATCAAGAACAAGACAGGAATGCCATTGACTGCATGATTTCTTCTATTCAGCACTATACTAGCAGTTCTAGCCAATGCAGTCAAACAAAATATGGAAACGAGAGGCATCTGGATAGAAAAAAGAAGCAAACCTGTCTCTATTAGCAATGACATGATCACGAAATTAGCGTTGGTAAACTCCAACCTATGGGCTCGGTTACTTGTTTTGGTAAATTAAATGTTACCAAAATACCGCCATGTCCATTAATTTAGGAATTATCAATTGGCTGTTCCTACAGTACAATGGCAAAGCTGATTAATTGTGACAGAGAATGTATTGCTACAAGTCTACAATATTTACCATCATTAGTAAAACTGTGATGAAAAGAAAGTTTAATGAACTTTGCTTCTGTAGAAAATCTGACAGAATTAAGAAAAATGCTACTAGAAATAATAAATGAATTTATTGATGCCCTGGGCGCTCAGTCGGTTGAGTGTCTGACTCTTGATTTCAGCTCAGGCTATAATTGCAGAGTCATGGGATCGTGCCCTATATCGGGCTCACGATAAGCATGGAGCCTGCTTAAGATGGTCTCTCTGTCTCTCTCTGTCTCTGTCTCTC
This sequence comes from Paguma larvata, assembly GCA_030068075.1. Taxonomy (NCBI): domain Eukaryota; kingdom Metazoa; phylum Chordata; class Mammalia; order Carnivora; family Viverridae; genus Paguma; species Paguma larvata. Next base: position 4,404 of record JAINVK010001333.1, on the reverse strand, counting down.
TCTCCATCTGCCCCTCTTACCAGCTCACCCACTCTCTCTAGAATTAAATATATACATAAATTTATCAAGGTTGGAGGATACAGAATCACTATCCAAAAATCAACTGTATTTCTATACATAAGCTGTATAGAACAAAAATGAAAATTTAGGGGCGTCTGTGTGGCTCTGCCCCTCCCCCACTCATATTCTGTCTCCCTCAAGAGTAAACATTAAAAGACCACAAGACTTCTTTTTTTTTTTTTTTTCGAAACGGACAAGTGATTCTAAATTCACGTGGAAATGCAAAGGATCCGGAGTAGCAAAAGAACCCTGAAAAAGAACAAACCTGACTAACACCATCTGATTTCAAAAATTATTACAAACTGGTAGTAATTAAAACAACATAATATTGGGTACAAAGATGGCCAAAGAGATCAATGGGACAGAATAGAGCCCATAGTAAACCCACATATATACGGTCAACTGATTATGACAAAGGAGTAATGGCCTACAGTGGAAAAAACATAGCCTTTTCAACAAACGGTGCTGGAACAACTGGATATCCATATGCAAAGAATGAATGTGGATCCACACTTTGTATCACAAATAGAAAAGAATATAAAATGGATCATAGATCTAAATGGAAGACTGAAATCTATAAAATTTCTAAAAGAAAGCATGAGAGAAAATCTTTGTGACCTTTGCTAGGCAAAGGTTTTCTTAGATATGAAAACCAAAAGCAACAATCATAAAAGAACAAATGCATAAACCGGACTTCATGAAAAAGAAAACTTCTCTTCGAAAACACTGTTGAGACAATGAAAAGTCACAGACTGGCAGAAGAAAATCTTGCAAAAAAAAAAAAATAGAGGCGATAAAGGAACTGTATCTAGCTCTTTCCGCCATCTTTCCGTGCCATCATAATGGTGCATATGAATGTCATGGCAGACGCTCTCAAAGCCATAACAATACTGAAAAGAGACCCAAATTCCAGGTTCTTATTAGGCCATCCAAAGAAATCGTCCACTTTCTAACTGTGATGATGAAGCTCGCTTGTTACACTGGTGAATTTGAAATCATTGATGATCACAGAGTTGGGAAAATTGTTGTGAACCTCACAGGCAGGTTAAGCAAGCAGTGTGATGGGCCCCAGAACTGATGGACCATGCAAAGATCTAGAAACATGGCAGAATAATCTGCTCAGTTCAGTTTCATTGTACTGACAACCTCAGCTGCATCATGGACCATGAAGAAGCAAGATGAAAACACACAGGAGGGAAAGTTCTGGGGTTCTTTTTCTAGGGATATAATACATACATGCAAATAAAATGCCTCAATCGACACACACACACACAGACACACACACACACACACACACACACACACACAAACCAAAGCAAAACCTAAAGGAACTGTGAATATACAAAAAGGAACTAGAATAGACAAAGAATTCTGAAAACTCAACGAGTAAGCAAACAAACGATCTAATTTTAAAATGACAAAAATATCTGAACAATTCAAAGAAGATATACAGATGGCAAAGAAGCAGATGAATGTATGCTCAACATCATCAGTTATTAAGGAAATATATATTAAAGCCATAATGGTATATAGTCTACATATCCATCACAATGGCTAGGGCTTAACAAGCTGACAATACTAAGTGTTCATGAATATATATGTAGGAATTGGTGGTGGGAATGGAAAATGGTACAACTACTTTAGAAAACAATTTGGCAGCCTCATAATAAGGGAATATAAAGGGACATGAGACTTTTAAGGGTGATGAATACGTTAACTGTCTGGATTATGGTTACCGTTTCATACGTGTATACATGTGTCAAACCTGTCAAATAATACGCTTCATACAGGTGCAGTTTACCTAAGTACAGCTGTTGGAAACAAAAAGCTCTCTAACTGGAAAAAACAGGCACAAAAGTGGATAAGACACAGATAGAAAGTAGGATGTAAAACAATACAAGACAAAGCTAGAGGACTGTGGCTTTGAACCGTATAGCAATGAGAAGTAATAGCTAAGCTAAGCAAGGGGCTAACATGATGAAATATGAAATTTTAAAACTATATAATTTTGGTTGCAGTGCAGACCAAGGTTCTGGAATGGCAGGGAAAACAGTTCTGAAGTTCTTTCAGTAATTTAGGAGAAAAATAATGAGCTGACCTTGGGGGAAGGCACAGAAGTGAAGCAGAGTTAACAAACACATTAGGTGCGCCATTCCCACTAAGCAAAGTACAGTGACATTATGACTCTTTGGCGGAGAGTATACCCTAGTTCTCATTTTAACAGAACACATATTTCTGAGATGAGCAGCTCTACAATACATCAGTGTTCTATGGTGCAGTACTAGGCAAGGTGTGCACATGTGACTACAGCAACATACATAAAAAGGTTTCCTACCTTTCAAGTCCGTGCGAAGTTGTTCGATTAGCAGCATGCAATAATTATGATTAGAGGCAGGCGACTCAAAATCCTCTGAAGCTTCAGTTTTGGATGACTGACTTAAGTCATCAAGGTCATCTATGGTATTAATTTGCTTTTGGACCTGCAAATAAAGAATACGATTTCAAAATGTCGCCCAAATATTTATAAACTATACAGTATAGAGAAGCGATAAACATCCATCTTTTTTTTTTCATTTATAATAGTTTATTTTCAAATTGGTTTACATAAAACACCCAGTGTTCATCCCAACATGTGCCCTTTTTTAATGCCCATCACCCCCTCTCCCTCCCCCCCATCCCCCCTCACCCTCAGTTAGTTCTTATTCTTTGAGAGTCTCTTATGTTTTATCTCCCTCCCTCTCTGTGTCTTTTTTTTTCCCCTCTTCCCCTCCCCCTGGTTTTTGCTTAGTCTCACAAAGTCCACCTATTCGTGGGAAACATATGGTATCTGTCTTTTTCTGATTGACTTATTTCACTTAACATAATACCCTCCAGTTCCATCCATGTTGCTACACATGGCCAGATTTCATTTTTCTCATTGCCACGTAGTAGTCCATTGTATATATGTACCACTTCTTCTTTATCCACTCGTCAGTTGATGGGCACTTGGTTTCTTTCCATGATTTGGACACATAGACCAATGGAATAGAATAGAAAACTCAGAAATGGATCCGCAAGTATACGGCCAACTAATCTTTGACAAAGCGGGAAAATGTATCCAATGGAAAAGACAGCCTCTTTAACAAATGGTGCTGGGAGAATTGGACAGCAACATGCAAAAGAATGAAACTAGACCACTTTCTTACACCACTCACAAAAATAAATTCTAAATGGATAAAAGATCTGAATGTGAGGTAGGAAACCGTCAAAATCCTAGAGGAGAAAACAGGAAAAAGCCTCTTTGACCTAAGACGCACCAATTTCTTACTCGACACGTCTCCAAAGGCAAGAGAATTAAAAGAAAAGATGAACTATTGGGACCTCATCAAGATAAAAAGCTTCTGCACAGCAAAAGAAACAACCAACAAAACGAATAGGCAACCAACGGAATGGGAAAAGACCATCGCAAATGACATATCGGATAAAGGACCAATATCTCAAATTTATAAAGAACTTACCAAACTCCAAACCCGAAAAACAAAACAACCCAGTGAAGAAATGGGCGGAAGATATGAATAGACACTTCTCCAAAGAGGACATTCAGATGGCCAACAGACACATGAAACGATGCTCAATGTCACTCATCATCAGGGAAATACAAATCAAAACCACACTGAGATACCACCTCACACCAGTCAGAGTGGCTAAAATGAACAAATCAGGAAACTATAGATGCTGGCGAGGATGTGGAGAAGTAGGCACCCTCCTACACTGTTGGTGGGAATGCAAACTGGTGCAGCCACTCTGGAAAACGGTGTGGAGGTTCCTCAAACAAATGAAATAGAGCTACCCTATGATCCAGCAATAGCCCTGCTAGGAATCTACCCAAGAGACACAGGAATGCTGATGCATAGGAGCACGTGTACCCCAATGTTCATAGCAGCACTTTCGATAATAGTTTATTTTCAAACTGGTTTACATAAAACACCCAGTGTTCATCCCAACATGTGCTCTTTATTAATGCCCATCACCCCTCTCCCCCCCCATCCCCTCACCCTCAGTTAGTTCTTAGTCTTTGAGAGTCTCTTATTTTATATCCCTCTCTGTGTCTTTTTTTTCTTTCCCTCTTCCCCTCCCCCTGGTTTTTGCTTAGTCTCACCAAGTCCACCTATTCGTGGAAACATATGGTATCTGTCTTTTTCTGACTGACTTATTTCACTTAACATAATACCCTCCAATTCCATCCATGTTGCTACGCATGGCCAGATTTCATTTTTTCTCATTGCCACATAGTAGTCCATTGTATATATGTACCACATCTTCTTTATCCACTCGTTAGTTGATGGGCACTTGGTTTTCTTTCCA